>APFE031321433.1:134576-168744 GCA_000404065.3 Pinus taeda
CTTCTTTCTCGAACTGATCTTCTCATAGCCAGAGTTTGTGGCTCTTCATCTTCTGATTCCTCCTCTGCTACAAAGTCTAATTCTTCCTCCTTTAGTTCAAACTCTATCTTCACAGGTTCCTTTGGTTGGACTTCATGTTTAATAACATCTTTCACCTCTCTGAACACCACATCTCGACTGTATACAACCTTCCTTGTTACTGGGTTCCAAAGCTTATAATCCTTTAAACCATTGTTATACCCAATAAAGATGCACTTTTCAGATTTACTATCCAACTTGGTTCGTTTCTCCTTTGGAACATGTACATATGCATCACATCCAAATACCCTCAGATGTGAAAGAGAGGGTTTCTTACTAACATACTTCTTATGGAGTCTTATCCTCCAACGCTGATGAAGGTGACCTGTTGACCAAGTAACATGCAGTATCAACCGCCTCTACCCAGAATTCCTGTCCTAACCCAGCACCACTGAGCATGCTTCTTGCCCTTTCCATCAACGTCTTGTTCATTCTTTCTGCGACTCCATTTTGCTGAGGTGTATATGGAGTAGTCTTCTGCCGTGCTATACCACACTTCTTACAAAAATCTTCAAATTCCTTGCTGCAGAATTCTCCACCATTATCTGTCCTCAGCACCTTTTATCTTCTTCTCTGTCTGATTTTCCACCAGAGCCTTAAATTCTTTAAACCTGTCAAAGACTTCAGATTTCTTCTTAAGGAAATATATCCATGTATTCCTTTGAGAAGTCATCTATAAATGATACATAGTACACAGACTTACCCAGTGATGGAACTTTCATAGGTCAAAACACATCACTGTGCACAAGCTCTAACATATTTGTATTCATGCTCTTCCACCAAAGGGGAAACTCACCCGATTCTGCTTCCCATATACACAATTTTCACAGAAATCAAAATCCAGAGAGCTATTACTCATACCTTCTACCATACCTTTACCATGAAGTATTCGAAGCCCTTCTCTCCAATATGTCCAAGCCTTTGATGCCACAACATGGTCTTCTCTCCAGAGACCACTAGATTTTCTGCTCCATTTTCAGGAACCATAGAACTATTGCACCCGTCAACAACAGTGCTACCTTGCAGCTTGTACAGAGTTCCGATCCGAACTCCCCGCATCAATACCAGTGCTCCTCGAACCATCTTGCAGGTATCCTTCTCGAACACTGTCTTTACACCTGCATCATCCAACTTGCTTACAGAAATCAGATTTCTGGCCAACGTAAGAATATGCAGAACACCCGGAAGGGTTCTAACCCTTCCACCTTGTAACTTCAACTTTACTTTTCCGCGACCAATGATTCTAGCCTTCCTATCATCTCCTAAGAATACATCACCACCATCGTATTTCTCATACTCGCAAGAACCACTCTCTATGGGGAGTGAAGTGAAAGGATGCACCTGAGTCAATCAACCATGCCTCATGATCTACATGTGTACTTGAAGAAGCCAAGTACACATCCCCACCTTCATCTGAGGTGGTTTTCGCCTCTGCAGAAGAAACATCATCAGATCCCTTTCCTTTATCAGAGCTTTAGATTTACACTCCTTCTGAAGTGCCCTTCCTTTCCGCATTTCCAGCACACCACCTCCTGGAGATTTAGATCTCCCTCTAGATTTAGATCTCCCACTCGATGACTTATTTTTGTTTCTGTTCTGGGACCATCCTCGTACAGACAAGGGATCACCATTCTGGTTGTCCATATTTTTTTGTCTCGTCTCCTCCGTCAGCAAGGCTGAGACTATTTCATCAAACTGCAAAGCAGTTGCATTGCTACCTATTGCAATAACCAGACTATCCCATGAGTCTGGTAGAGAACCCAATATACTGACGCACTTATCTTCATCTGAAATTTTAATATCAACAGATAATAAATGACTTACCACAGTGTTAAATTCATTAAGATGCTCTGTCACCGAGTCTCCATCTTTCATCCTCAGGTTATATAGCTTTTTCCACAGGAATAGTTTATTCACCACAGACTTAGATTGGTACAAAGTCCCTAACTTGTCCCACAGAGCCTTCGCCGTAGCTTCCCCTGATACATTCAGCAATACTGAATTTGAGACACACAATTGTATTGTGCTCTTTGCCTTTCGATACAACTTCTTCTATTCTTCATTGGTCACTCCCATTGGTTTAGTACCCGGATCTACCGCGATCCACTGATCTTTATCCACCAACAAATCCTCCATCCTGAGTTTCCACAACTCAAAACTCTTACGATTGAACTTCTCAATCTCTATCTTTCCGCTGCTTGCCATCGTCTTTCACCACCAGAATCGATCTCACAAATCTCCCACTGAACAGGGTCTACCACAGGCCCGAGTGAAACCCCTCAACAACAAAGGCATCCCCTTGAAGCCAAAACAGCTCTGATACCAAATGTAGGTTTTAACCCCGAAGAGAAATTACCTGCATACGAATTCTAAATCATAGAAAAATAAACAATGCGAGAGCATAACACATAAAACACATATACACAGAGATTTCCCACTGGACCTCAAAACCGAGACTACCAGCTTGATTATTTTCCTTTCAATGTTACAATACATATTTATACATGCCAAAGCATCCAATACCATGGTCCGAAAACCATCGCGTCCAAAACCATGGACCGAAAACCATAGGTAGGTTTGCCCAACCTAATATAGGGTCCAAAAAAAATTTCCTCGGGGCGCTGCCCCAAACTCCATAGAGGGGGGCTACCCGCGCCCCTCTAACCCCCCGATTCACTACGTAGGTTAGTCGTGGAAAGAATATAACACAACCCAACAGAAACACTTAATTCCTGCCTACATTTATTTATGGATTAGCACTATGCAAGCAGATATCACGTGAAATTATGCCTTTCTTCTATTCCCATTTAAAAAAAAATCCCCTTATTTCCTTATTTTTATCCCAAACGTTTACCATCACTTTCTTCAAATAAATTTCGCTATCCAATTTTGTATTTCCCTCTTTTCCCTTGAAATTATTTTCCCCAAAATCCCTTTTCGATTTATCCCTCTTGGTGGTTTCACTCTTGAATTCCTTGTCATAATTTCCTCCCCATTCTAAAAATTTACCCTTTTCCCATTTCCTTTTTTCCCTCATGGATTAATTGCAAGATTTGATGTGAACCTACAAATCAGATCAAAAGGCATATGTTAACACCAAGGAATGACGAATAAAATCTCCTTTGTATATTCAACAAATATTTTTTTAATCTAGTCAATGAAATGTATTCTATTATAATTCTCTTTTGGCTCCTATTACACTATAAATATCCTTGGTGCAGGAATGTGTGTTCAAATTGCAAGAAAATTCGGTGCAGGCATGGTTAGTGCAAGCATGTCTAAGGTGCAAGCATGCTCGGTGCAGGAACGGTTGGTGCATACACATTCAAGTACGACACGATTCAGTGTAGGAATCCTCACTATTGAGCGTGCCCAATTCAAAACACATGTTCCAGTGCAGGAATACCTGGTGCAGAAAAAATGCGTATTGAAGCTTATCTTCTGTTTCATGAACCTTTGTATAGGCAGAACAACTGTGCCACTTGCAGATCATGACATTCAGTTTATATTATGATTAATGCTTTGTTTCATCATTTACTAGATTAGGGAGAAATCATTTAAGTGCAAGGATATTTTTGGCTATAAAATCTTATCTTTTTAATGATTACTAAAGTATGCTTTATGTGAAATCATGGAGTAAATGTGGAGTGGTACAATTCTCCTAGAATTCGATACTTACCTTCCCTTGAAAAGCTCATCACTTGATAATCATATCCTCACCCCATGTCTGACCTTGCATGATCATTATGTAAAATTATTGTCTAAACCATCACCTCTTCCAATAATTATAGCATGCCTATACTGGCACCAATTCATGTTCCTATCCGTGTAATCTTAATGATGAAGCACGACCCTTTGGGGAATGGTTGATAAAACGGTGAGTGTGTAGCTCGATCACCATTTGAGTTCTTTTTGTTGGAATATCATTTCGAAGAAGGGAGTGTGTGAATTTGAACAGACATGGCACCTGTAAGGATTGAACGATGATCCATAGAGATGGAACAGACAGCTGAGTATAGGAATAGCCTTGCAATGTTGCAGGAATCTAGGTTCCTCATGTTCCTGTAGAAGTTCAATGGGTTTAACTCAACTGTGGCAATAGATTTTGCTCGGACCTTTGATGGGAGCTGAGCCAAGGTTGGTTCATTAGAATTTGTAGTAATAGAAGAATCAATATCCCAGGCTGCAAGGTTGCCAGTAGTAGGGGAGAAATGATTCAAGAAGGAAAAGTTAGAAAAGAAACTGTGGCGTTAGTTCATGGTCAACCCAAAGCAGAAGGTGGACTAGAAGAATGGCCTCCAGTGGAACCCCATGATAGGGAAGTGGAAGGATCTCCTGTATGTGTTTCAGAAGTTCCTTACTTGCAAATGTCATTATTCACTAACTTTCCTCTACCACATACGCCTACTTTTACACTTTGAGTCTGGTAAGCTCATCAATTTCCCATATTATTTGCTCAAAAGTTTAGAAAAGATGGCGAAGGGGGTTCAGAAAGGAAAATCCAATCAGGCCGCATGCAGATTATATCACCACAGAATGATCACAATCTTAGTTGAGAAGGAACTAGAAGCTAGAAGTATGACTTGGGAGGCATTCTTGGAGGAGTTTCGGGGGTGGAATGTAGAGAAGTCGACTCAAAATAAAAGTGCCAAGAAGTCGACCGAGAAGAAGAGTGCAAAAAAACTAAAGTTAGCTCAGAAGAGGAGTGTAGGAAAAAATGAGAAATCAGAAACGATGACCCCATGTCCTACTGAGACCAGGAGATCGGCCAGGTGAAGAACTCCCTCCTCAAGGGTAGGTCAGGTTCAGTCGACCTCTCCAATATTGTTGGATGACTTGCCACCTGCTTTGCCAGGTAAAGATAATCTTTCGGTTCTTGCTGAGGCAGTAGCTCACACAGTGCTTGATGGTGACTACGTGGAGAAGGAAGACGACACACCCTTGTCGGTCCTCCTTGGAAGAATGAAGAAAAGAAAGGTGATGTCAAGTACAAGTAAGGACCTGATAAAGGGTCAACTGAATGACAAGGCACAAGGTGCTGAAACCCCCAATGATTTTGAAGAGCAGGGTACTAAAACCTTTAACATGATGAATAAGCAGGGTATTGAAACCCTTGGTGTGATGAATGAGTAGGGTATTGAAATCCTCAATGGTTTTGAAGAATAGGGTACTGAAACCCCTGGTGAGATAGATGAGCAGGACACTTAAGCCCTTAATAATACTGAGGAGCAAGGTATTGAAATCGTTGGTGAGATAGATGAGCAAGGCACTGAAGCCCTTAATAAATATAAGAAGTAGGGTACTGAAACCCCTGATAAGGTAAAAATGCAGGGCAGTGAGACCCTTAGTAACATTTATATTCCAGTTGTCGAAACCCTTGATGATATTACAATATAGGAATTGAAGGTGGCTAGAATAATTTCGACCTTGATAATGATGGCACATGTCTAGAGTCAACTGCTAAAAAGTTGGTTCCTAACAAATTGAGAATGGAGAACTCTACCCTTTGCCTGAATAGTCGTATAGAATAACTCAAGAAACATGTTTATGGCTTGGAGGTGTTAAACCGAGCCATGAAGGAACAAATTACAGAGAAGAAATGAGGAAACGCAGAGATGGCAGGGGAAGTGAAGGAATATAAGTGACAAGTTAAGATATGGGAGTATCGGGCTTCTAAGTGTTATGAGTGTCTTAAGAAGGTGACCAAGAAACTTAAAAAGGTTTGAAGTAGGAAGACAAATATAATGAAAGCAGGTATCAATATACAAGTTCAGAATTAAAGGGAGGCCCTTCTGTTTTGGTTTTTTTTGTAGCAGATAAGGGTTGTATGAGGACCCATAACAGCTTAAGGACGAGAGGATGTTGGTAGGCCAAATTGCTCCATTTTTTAACCCTTTTTCACTTCAAAACGATAACCTTATATCTCTGTTTTAACCTTGCAAACTCCCTTATTCCTGCATTAGTCCAAGAATTGTATCCCTTCCTGCACCAGCTTTATGTTTCAAGTTTAAGGGTTACAAATGTGCTTAATTAATCATTTTCGTAGATTTTATGCCTTTAAATCTTTGCAACTAATAATTCTCTTCCTAGAAGTATTTGATGGACAATGAATTAATTTTCTTGTTAGCATGGTCGGGTGCAGGTAGGATTCCTGCACTGCAAGCGAATCTTCAACTACTGTGACAGCTCACCACTCCATGTGGATGTTGTGTTATGAAATGATTAACTCGAGTTGAGATCATAGCATGGAGGAAAACCATGGATATGGTGGAGATTAGGTCGCCAGTTGAATACCTAGAATAATGTTTTGTTATAGCCGAAAGGCTTAGCACGATTTGTTGTCGTTATTTTGTTATAGCCGAAAGGCTCAAATTGGAACTCTCGTTGTAATTTGGTTACGGTTGCAAGCCTGAATGAATGTATAAAACATAGGACTCAAATAGAAAATGGTAGTGAGCAATAGGTATAATAAGGATACTGTGATTCTGTCCTTTTGTAATTTTTCTTATATCACACTCGTTCTAGGCTAGATTTTAATTCATGATGTATATTTGCTGATCACTAATAGAAAAGAACTACGCCATGTTTTCTCAATATTGCATTGTAACTCTGTGTTGATGCGTTGATTAAAAAGCCTAGTCTTTACGTTTCATATACAAGGAAACAAGCTAGTTGGCTAGGGCCAAACCAACCCAACTCGTTCTCCCTTGTGTTCTTCTCTTTTTCGATTAAGGTGTGTTAATTATTTTTAATGCAAGCTATGAAGTAAGAATATGTTTCTATTATCTTTTTACAAGGTTTAAATCTGATTTCATTACAGTGTGAAAGATCCGTGGTGTGCGAGTTCAATTGAAGTTTAATCTTATGATTTCCTTCTTTGAAGTTTAATCTCGTTTTCTGCCTGGATCATGCAAGCACGCATTCCTACACTAGTGCATTTGCAGTTTCTCATATTGATTCTTCTAGTTCATTATAGTAATGGTCTTTTGTTTTTATTTGATAAGTCTTAATGTGATCCTGAAGAGTGTGCTTTTTATTAAGTCTTAAAGCAATTCTGAAAAGTGTGATTTCCATTCTGAAGTTCTTTTGATATTTTGAATTAAATACACTTCTAAAACAAAACATTGTTGTGACACACATTGGTTTGTGCCTACACTTTATGCTATTTAGTAAAGATTTGATTCATGTGTAATAATTATTAAAGGAAACATTTCTGGGTCTAAAAGGTTATGCATGCAGATCAATGGTGTGGATAGCTATTATAGGATTGAAGCCTGATGTCACATTTAAATGATCTCTTATATTACATGCAGAAGTTCCATAATTAAAAGTGTGCTTTGCCTTTGGAATTAATTCTTGTTTTGGATATTAAAAGATTAGTTGAAGCATCTTTCTATTTTAGGAATTTACTTTAAAAGTTTTGTTCACATTTGCATGTTATTTTTCTAACACATTCTTTATTTTCTCGAAAGAAGGATTCAAAAGCTTGGTGCAAGAACCTCTGTCCCAGTACAGGGATCGATCTTCTGATACAAGAACAGAGTGCTCTAGCCTTGAGGCTTAAATTTCCTGCATAAATACATAAATCTCTAGTACATGTGTAAAATATACTCCCATCACTTAAACTTTATTCTAGTACTAGTGCAAGCACATTGCAGAAGTACAGGAATAATAACTTAGTATAGGGAGGAAGATCTAAAAGGAGCCAAATATCTTCAAGGGTCCAATTATTAATTTGGAATAGAACTATACTGAATATAAACATAGATTTACATTTTCAATGATTGTTGCAAGAGGTTTTATGAATTCCTTTCATTTTGTTTCCTACAAAAGTTCTTTCTTTCATATCCCAATACTAGAATATCTTTGGTGTAGATTGTAAGGTGATATTTTCTTTTTGATTCTACAAGATTTCAATTAAGGAAGTAGGAATAGAGTTTGGAAAAGTTCATATCATTTCTGGATTTTCCTGTGCTTCATCTCTAAGTTTACAAAACCCCCGAGTTGACGATTAAGTGTTGAAGGAGTCTGCTTGACAGCAATTCCTACACCCAACAACACCTCATTCCTCATTCTGTAAATATGAAGAAGTAGAGGATGAAACTTAATGTTTTCAATCAAATCCTCTCTATGATTCATCAGATCATGAGGATTCCCTTCTCTTGGATGAAATATCAAACTGATCATGGTTGTTTGAATGTATTCTTTGACTCATCTAATAATGATTCTATAACTGTCAATTATTCCAAGCCACAATTTTTTTATGATCTACCTTCTGATATTACAACTATGTTAAGATGTCGAGACACTTCAACCTATGCTAATGGTTATGTCAGGATCTCACAATATTGACAGTTGTTCCAAGAATGATTAGATTAACACTCTTCCTTGGGAGGACCCTCATGATTTGGTCACAAATGTTGGAAATGAACTTATCTTTCAGCTTCAAGATCCTTCACCCATTTATCATAATTCCATTGCTCAACGGTTGGAGGAATCTTATTTGGAAGATCCCTTTGCTAAGAATAAACTGTTATCTTTTTTCATGTTCTCCAAGATTGAAATCCAAAATGGATGCTTTGGTATGAGATTTTGTTGTGAAGTGTATGAACATTATGTTACATCAACAAAGTGTTTAATACACATATTTTTTATCATATTTCAATTCTTTTGTTTTGTGCCTTCAAATTTTGGAACATGTTTATATTTTTTGTCATATGATTTTCTTGTTGATATTTCTTATCGAGAATCTCCTCATTAGTCTAGGCTAGGAGATGCCTCGTTGGTTGCATTGGAAATTTCACCTCACGTAACCTTGACCTATCTTTGGTTAGCATAGGAGTAGGTTTAGTTTAGGTTAGTTTGTTGTTGTCTTTTTCTTTTCCTTTCATCTTGTGCTTTTTGTTTACTTTATCCATAATAAACCTTGTATGAAAGTTGTGCTTGGTTTTGAATAAGCATGGAAAAATTTGAAAGGAATTTGTACAAATATTAACACTTGGTTAACTGACCATTCCTCTTCTTTGCATGGGCCTGATATCTTTTAGTCTATGATTCTTAGACGGAAAATACATTATTTCTCCCAGAAAACCTTAGTGGATCCACAATGCTTGAATCTATAAATAGTGTCTTCTTCTTTAATCAGGTTTTATATTTAATCGGTTAAATTTTCAACTTGTTTGAGTAGAGAAAGGAGAGGAAGAAACTCAAACAAGTGGACTGTTTTTCAAGAGTGTGTGTATGTATAAATCCTTCTATCAAGGGACAACCTTTTCTACTCTCAATAGGTCGGGGTCCCTCTTATGTCCCAAATGAAATAATATATAGTATACCTAGGGGGGATATTATGGGGTACAAATGGAGGCACCATAATGAGATGTAAGGATAATAAATGAATGGGCCATAGTTAATAAATAAAGTGGCTAACCCACATCATGTAATGGACCACAAGTAGTTAGGAATAATGTGATAGGCCCATTGTATTAGATATATGGTATTAAGAGACCCATGGTAATGACCCATGGTATTGAATGTATGAAGCCTATATAAAGGCTAGAGACTCCCCATAGAGAGATGTGAAGGATTGTTGTATTGACAAACATATGGCTTGTGGAGAGTTGTCATTCCTTAAGGAGTGATTGTATGGTGTTACCTTACCTCAAGGGTTTTGATATTAATAAAGATATAAAGTTTATCTATTTCTCTCTTATTATTTTTGGGCATACTTATATTTCATATATTTCCAGGTCAGATATATTACAAGTGGTATCAGAGCACCTTCTTGGGCGAAAATGGTGAACATTTTTTTATTTTTGTAGGAATTTTTGGGGCAGCAAGTTTGCAGATTCGATTTGAAAATTCTGGTGCAAAATTTATAGAAACACATTATAGATTTGGATTATTTATGAAAAAATAACCAAATTTTAGAACAAAATCAATTGAATCATGGACCAGATGAGGGAGATAACACTGATTTAAAATCAACCGTGTTGCAAAATTTTTCTAATGACAATTCGTGGATGACGGCTCACTTATCAATTTTTGCAGTTTATGTGCATAATTTCAAAAATATTATTATTGATATGAGCTCCTTTTGAAAAATACCCAAATTCAAAAACAAAATCAGCTGAAATGGAGTCCGGATGAGGGAGATATGACTGATTTAAAAATTAGTAGTGTTGTAGAAATTTTTCTGACGAAAATTCGTTGACGACTGATCTCCATTCAATTTTTGTAGCTTTTGTGGAGAAGTTTGATAAAGAAATTTCAGATATGGATTATTTGCAAAAAAATACCTAAATTTAAAAATAAATCGGCCAAATCGGATTCCATATGAGGGAGATATCACTGATTTAAAAATCAACTGTATTGTAAAAAAAAGTTTGACGACAATTCATAGATGACGAATCTCTAGTCAATTTTTGCAGTTTTTGTGGGGAATTTTAAGAAACTAATTGCAGATATGATATCTTCTTGAAAAATCATCCAATTTGAAAAAAATTCAATCGAATCAAACTCTGGATGATGGAGATATCGCTAATTTAAAATCAACTCTTTTTCCAAAATGTTTTATGGCGAGACAGTTGTAGATCGAATGTGAATCTCCAAAGTGTATAGATAGAGGTTTCTATCACATGGGAAGATGTAAAATGGTCGTTCCATTTCCAAAACATGCCATAATAAGGATTCTGAGTATATTGACCGACCTGAGGCCATTTTAAATTTTCCGCATAAAGTAGGTAAGTTTTTTTAAAACCCTCATTCTACTTCATGGCTTCTACAGATTTGATTTTTACAAGACGTGATGAGAGTCCCACTATTGAAGAATTCATACAGTATAACAAGTCTCAATTCAAATATGAACAATGAGCTTAGGTATAGAGTTGTGCCATGAGGCTACTAAATGGTGGTTCTCACTTGATAAGTCAATGAGGTGCCTTCCAAGTATAGGAATTGAAAAATCATTTTGGAAAAATGGTCTCATGCTAGAAAAAAGGATGATGAGAAACATAAGGGATTATTTTCGGCAGATATCTCATTATTATAGGTTCATGCATATATTCAGAAAGAGAAGATAATTGTTTCTATCAATACTCATAACAAGCATAATTTTATTAATTTTCATTTGGCTAAAAGATTGCAAGTCCTCGCCAAACAAATGGAGCACACACAAGTTAATAATATTAGGTGAAAATTTATAAAGATTTGAAGATTTCTATGGATAAGTATGTATTGCATTCTGATTTTTATACTTTAGATGTAACTAATGTGGATGTTGTTTTGGGATACCTTCGGATGAAATTTGTTGGCACTATCAATATTAATGTGTAGAAGAAATTCTTGAAGCTCTGGTATAAAAAAAGAAAAGAAAATTACATTAAATGATATTTCCATCAATAAACAGGTACTAACACATCAGATGAGGAATCTATGGTTGAAGTAATGGAAGATAAGAAACAACCACAAGCACTACAACATGTACTAGATATCAATCATTCTCATTAGGTGGTGAATTAAAGAAAGATACACCATTGGTTAAAACTTCAGCATCTCACCACCCACATCACCCAGCAAGAAAACAACCAACAAGATGGAAATGCATTAGCAACAAGGACAACAACCCCTGCATGACATATAAAGAAGTGCGCCAATCCACCCAGAACACAACAAAATAAAGGAACCACCAAGATCAACTCCCATCTCAAGCGAGCAAGGCACTGGCTAGATCGAGTAATCATTTATCTTTAGGATGGTTAGATGCATGTGCATGGTACCCGTGGACTAATCTTTTGAATAGATCTTATTATTTGTGTTATTCTTATGTTTCGGGGATGAAACATGTTTAAGGGGGTTGGAATGTAGTATACCTAGAGCATATAGTATGGGGTACAAAGGGAGGTACCCAAGGGAATAATGTAATAATGTGATGGGCCATAGTTAATAAATAAAGTGGTTAACTTGCATCATGTAAGGGACCACAAGTAGTTAGCAATAATGTGATAAGCTCATTCTATTAGATATATGGGTATTGAGAAACCCATGGTAATAACCTATGGTATTATATGTATGAACCCTATATAGAGGCTAAAGGCTCTGCATTGAGAGATGTCAAGGATTATTGTAATGGAAAACATATGGCTTGTGGACTGTTCGCCTTCCTTAAGGAGTGATTATATGGTATTTCTCTACCTCAAGGATTTTGATATTAATAAAGAGAATAATTTCTATATTCAGATCTTGTTTGTTCTGGGCATATTTCTATTGTTATATATTTTCAGGTCGGATCTATTTGCAGGAATGTAGTATACCTAGAGGGGATATTATGGGGAACAAAGGAAGGTACCCAAGGTAATAATGTAATAATTTGATGGGCCATAGTTAATAAATAAAATAGTTAACTTGCATCATGTAAGAGACCACAAGTAGTTAGAAATAATGTGATAAGCCCATTGTAATAGATATATGGTATTGAGAGACCCATGGTATTGTATGTATGAAGCCTATATAGAGGCTAGAGACTTTCCATTGAGAGAGGTCAAGGATTATTGTATTGGTAAGAATATGGCTTGTGGAGTATTCTCCTTCCTTAAGAAGTGATTGTATGGTGTTACCTTACCTCAAGGGTTTGATATTAATAAAGATTTGAAGTTTATCTATTTTTCTCTTATATTGGCTCTTGGGTTTAAATGTAGTATTTGGTATAATTTTCATTGTTACATATTTTTAGGCCACATATATTACAAGTGGTATAAGAGCACTTTCTTGGGTGAAGAGGGCGAACATTTTTTTATTTTTGCATAAATTGTTTAGGACGACGAGTTTGCACATAAGATCTGAATTTCTGGTGCAAATTTTGTAGAAACAAATTGCAGAATTAGATTCTTTGCAAAAAAATCTCCAAATTGAAAAATAAAAATCAATTGAATCATAGTCCGGATGAGGAAGATATCACTAATTTGAAATCAACTATGTTGCAGAAAGTTTCTAATGACAATTCGTGGATGGTGGCTCTTTTGTTAATTTTTGCAGTTTTTGTGAAGAATTTCAAAACAACGATTGCAAATTTGAGCTCCTCTTGAAAATATACCCAAATTCAAAAAACAAATCAGCTGAATCAAAGTTTAGATGAGGGAGATATCACTGTTTTAAAAATCAATTGTATTGCAGAATTTTTTCTGACAAAAATTCATGGACGACGGATCTTTAGAATTTTTTTTATAGTTTTTGTGGGGAATTTTTAGAAACTAATTGCAGATCTGAGATCCTCTTGAAAAATTACCAAATTTGAAAAAAAAATTGGTCGAATCAGAGTACAGAAGAAGGCGATATCGCTGATTTAAAAATATTTATATTATTTATTTTATATTTTTTTCTTGAATTTTTTTTACGACAGAACAGTTGCAGAGTGAATCTGAATTTCCGGAGTGCCTAGATAGAGATTTCTATCACATGGGAATATGAAAAATGGTCATTCCAATTCCAAAAATAGGTCATAATAACGATTCTGAGCCATATTGACCAAACTGTAGCCATTTTAAATTTTCCACATAAAGTAGGTATTGTTTTTTCAAAACCGTCATTCTACTTCATGGCTTCTACTGAGATGATTTTTCAGGACATGGTGGTGGTCCCATTATTGAATTTATACAATATAATAAGTCTCGATTCAAATATTCGATAGTGGCTTTAGGGACAGAGTTGTGCCATGAGGCTGCTAATCACTTGATGGGTCAGTGAGGCACCTTCCTAGTAAAAAAATTGAAACAATCGTTTTGGAAAAATGGTCTCATGCTAGAAAAAGGGATGATGAGAAACATAAGGGGTTATTTTTTGCTAGTATCTCATTATTACATGTTCATGGATATATTCGGAAATTGAAGATAATTGTGTCTATCAATCTTAATAACAAGCATAATTTTATTAATGTTCATTTGGCTAAAAGATTGCAAGTCCTAGCCAAACAAATGGAATACATAGGTTAATAATGAACAAGTGTAAGTTTATAAAGATTTGAAGATTTCTATGGATAAGTATGTATTGCATTATGATTTTTATGCTTCAGATATAGCTAATTTGGATGTTGTTTTGGGATACGCTTAGATGGAATATGTTGGTGCTATAAATATTAATGTGCAGAAGAAATTACCGAAGCTTTGGTATAAAAAGAAGAAAATTACATTACAAGATCTTTCCATCAATAGCAGGTACACTCTAAGGAGACTGAAGAAGAACATGTCGTAGGCACTGACATATCAGATGAGGAATGCATGGTTGAAGTAATACTAGAAGATAACCAACAACCGTAGGTGCCACAACATGTACCAGATACCAATCAGGCTCCATTAGGTGGTGAATTAAAGAAATATACACTATTGGTTAAAACTTCAACATATCAACATCCACATCACTTAGTAAGAAAATAACCAACAAGATGCCAATGAATTAGCAACAAGGACAACAACCCCTGCATGACAGATAAGGAAGTGTGACA
The DNA here is from genome assembly GCA_000404065.3 of Pinus taeda. Classification (NCBI taxonomy): domain Eukaryota; kingdom Viridiplantae; phylum Streptophyta; class Pinopsida; order Pinales; family Pinaceae; genus Pinus; species Pinus taeda. Next base: position 149,146 of record APFE031321433.1, read on the forward strand.
ATCCACCCACAACACATCAACAAAGAGGAGCCACCAAGATCAACTCCCATCTCAAGCGAGCGAGGAAACAACTAGATTGAGTAACCACCTATCTCTGGGATGGCTAGATGCACGTGCATGGTACCAATGGAATACTCCTTTTAGTAGATCTTATTATTTGTGTTCTTATGTTTCTGGGATGAAACATGTGTAAGGGGAGTGGAATGTAGTATACCTAGGGGGGATATTATAGGGTACCGAAGGAGGTACCCAAGGGAGTAATGTAATAATGTGATGGGTCATAGTTAATAAATAAAGTGATTAACACACATTAGGTAAGTGAGCATAAGTAGTTAACAATAATGTGATAATCCCATTATATTAGATATATGGTATTGAGAAACCCATGGTAATGACCTATGGTATTTTATGTATGAACCCTATATAGAGCCTAAAGACTCCCCATTGAGAAATGTCAAGGATTATTGTATTGGCAAGCATATGGCTTGTGGAGTGTTCTCCTTCCTTAGTAATTGATTGTATGGTGTTACTTCACCTCAAGGGTTTTGATATTAATAAAGAGAAGAATTTGTATATTTAGATCTTGTTATTTCTAGGCATATTTATATTGTTATATATTTGCAATTCAGATCTATTTGTAGGTATGTAGTATACCTAGGGGGGATATTATGGGGTACAAAGGGAAGTACCCAAGGGAATAAGGTAATAATGTGATGGGTCATAGTTAATAAATAAAGTGGTTAACCCGCATCATGTAAGGGACCACAAGTAGTGAGCAATAATGTGATAAGCCCATTGTATTAGATATATGGTATTGAGAGACCCATGGTAATGACCCATGGTATTGTATGTATGAAGCCTATATAGAGGCTAGAGACTCATCATTGAGAGAGGTCAATGATTATTGTATTGGTAAGCATATGGATTGTGGAGTGTTCTCCTTCCTTAAGGAGTGATTATATGGTGTTACCTTACCTCAAGGGTTTGATATTAATAAAGATATGAAGTTTATCTATTTTGGTCTTGTATTGGCTCTTGGGTTTAATTGTAGTATTTGGTATAATTTGCATTGTTATATATTTTTAGGTCAGATCTATTACAAGTGGTATCAGAGCACTTTCTTCGTTGAAGGGGGCAATCATTTTTTAATTTTTGCAGGAATTTTTTGGGGTGGTGAGTTTGCACATCAGATTTGAAACTTCTGGTGCAAAATTTATAGAAAAAAATTGCAGATCTGTATTCTTTGTGAAAAATACCCAAATTCAAAAAACAAATTAGTTCAATCAGGGTATGGATGAGGGAGATATTTCAGATTTAAAATCCACTATGTTTAAGAAATTTTCTGATGGCAATTCATGGATGGCGGATCTTTTATCAATTTTTCCAATTTTTGTGAAAAGTTTTAAAAACACAGTTGCAGATCTGAGCTCCTTTTGAAAAAATACCCAAATTAAAAAAAAAAAGAAAAATCATCCGAATCAGAGTCCAAATGAGAGAGATATCATTGATTTAAAAATGAGCTGTGTTGCAGAAATGTTTCTGATGAAAATTCGTGGATGACAGATTTCTAGTCAATTTTTACATTTTTTGTATCAAATTTTGAGAAACTAATGGCATATTTGAGATCCTCTTGAAAAATTACCCAATTTTTAAAAAAAATGATCAAATTTTAGTCCAGATGAGGGAGATATCGCTAATTTAAAATCATCGCCTTTTTTAGAATTTTTTTTATGGCGAGACACTGGCAGAGCGAATATGAATTTTCCAGATTTTCTAGATAGAGATTTCTATCACGTGGGAAGATGCAGAATGGTCATTCCATTTCAAAAAAAAGGTCATAATAAGGATTTCGAACCGTATTGACCGAACAGTGGCCATTTTAAATTTGTCGCATAAAGTAGGTATTTTTTTTTAAGCCCTTATTCTACTTCATGGCTTCTATTGAGATGATTTTTATAGGACGTGATGGTGGTCCCACTATTGAAGAATTTATACAATATAACAAGTCTTGATTCAAATATTGGATAATGGCCTTAGGGACAGAGTTGCGCAATGAGGCTGCTAAATGGTGATTCTCACTTGATAAGTCAGTGAGACGTCTTCCTAGTAAAGAAATTTAAAAAATCATTTTGGAAAAATGGTCTCATGTTAGAAAAAATGATGATAAGAAACATAAGGGGTTATTTTTTGTTGGTATCTCATTGTTACAGGTTCATGGATGTATTCAGAAAGAGAAGATAATTTTGTCTCTCAATCCTAATAGTAAGCATAATTTTATTAATGTTTATTTGGCTAAAATATTGCAAGTCTAAAATAAACAAATGGAGCACACAGGTTAAAAATGAGTAGCTGCAAGTTTATAAAGCTTAGAATATTTCTATGGATATGTATGTGTTGCATTCTAATTTTATCCTTCAGATTTATCTAATGTGGATGTTTTTTTAGATACCCTTGGATGGAATCTATTGGTACTATCAATAATAACGTGCAAAAGAAATTCTTGAGGCTCTGGTATAAAAAGAATAAAATTACATTATAGGATATTTCCATCAATAAACAGGTAGAGTCTAAGGAGGCTAAAGCAAAAAATGTTGCAGGTGTTGACACATCAGATGAGGAATCCATGGTTCAAGTAATACTGGAAGATAAGCAACAACTGCAGATGCAACAATGTGTACCACATACCAATCAGGCTCCATTAGGTGGTGAATTAAAGAAAGATTTACCATTGGTTAAAATTCCAGCATATCACCACCCACATCACCCAACAAGAAAACAACCAACAATATGGAAATGAATTAGCAACAAGGACAACAACCCCTGCATAATAGATAAAGAGATGCGAAAATCCACCCACAACACATCAACACAGAGGAACCACCAAGATCAACTCCCATCTCAAGCAAGCGATGCACCTCTTAGATCGAGTAATCACCTATCTCTGGGATAGCTAGATGCATGTGCATGGTACCAGTGGACTACTCTTTTGAGTAGATCCTATTATTTGTGTTATTCTTATGTTTTGGAGAAGCATCATGTTTAAGGGGGTGGAATGTAGTATACCTAGGGGGGATATTATGGGGTACGGAGGGAGGTACCCAAGGGAATAATGTAATAATGTGATGGGCCATAATAGTTAATAAATAAAGTGGTTAACCCACATCATGTAAGGGACCACAAGTAGTTAGCAATAATGTGATAAGCCCATTGTATTAGATATATGGTATTGAGAAACCCATGGTAATGACCTATAGTATTATATGTATGAACCCTATATAGAGGCTGAAGACTCCCCATTGAGAGATGTCAAGGATTATTGTATTGGCAAGTATATGGCTTGTGGAGTGTTCTCCTTCCTTAAGGAGTAATTTTATGACCTACCTCAGGGGTTTTGATATTAATAAAGAGAAGAATTTCTATATTCAGATCTTGTTATTTCTGGGCATATTTCTATTGTTATATATTTGCAAGACAGATCTATTTGTAGGAATGTAATATACCTAGGGGGGATATTATGGGGTACAGAGGGAGGTACCCAAGGTAATAATTGTAGTATTTGGTATAATTTGCATTGTTACATATTTTTAAGCCAGATATATTACAAGTGGTATCAGATCACTTTCTTGGGTGAAGAGGGCGAACATTTTTTTATTTTTGCAAGAATTGTTTGGGGCGACGAGTTTGCACATCAGATCTAAATTTCTGATGCAAAATTTGTAGAAACAAATCGTAGATTTGGATTCTTTGCTAAAAATATCCAAATTAAAAAATAAAAATCAGTTGAATTGGAGTATGGATGAGGGAGATATCACTGATTTTAAATAAACTGTGTTGGAGAAATGTTTGGACGACAATTCATGGATGACGGATATTTTATTAATTTTTGCAGTTTTTATGCAAAATTAAAAAAAAAAAAATTGAAGATTTGAGCTCCTCTTGAAGAAATACCCAAATTCAAAAAACAAATCGGCCAAATTGGAGTCTGGATGAGGGAGATATCACTGATTTAAAAATTAGTCGTGTTGCAGAATTTTTTCTGATGAAAATCCGTGGACGACGGATCTTCAGACAATTTTTGCAGTTTTTGTGGGGAATTTTTAGAAACTAATTGCAGACCTGAGATCCTCTTGAAAAATTACCCTATTTGAAAGAAACAAATCGCCCAAATCGAAGTCCAGATGAGGGCAATGTCGCTGATTTAAAATTAGCTATTTTTTTAGAATTATTTTATGGTGAGACATTTGTAGAGTGAATCTGAATTTACAGAGTGCCTAGATAGAGATTTCTATCGCATGAGAAGATGCAAAATGGTTGTTCCATTTCCAAAAACATGTCATAATAAGGAGTTTGAGCCATATTGACTAAATTGTGGCCATTTTAAATTTGCCACATAAAGTAGGTAATTTTTTTTCAAAACCCTCATTCTACTTCATGGCTTCTACTGAGATGTTTTTTACAAGATGTGTTGAAGGTCCCACTATTGAAGAATTTATATAATATAATAAGTCTCAATTCAAATATTGGACAACGACCTTATGGATAGAGTTGTGCCATGAAACTACTAAATGGTGGTTCTCACTTGATAAGTCATTGAAGCGCCTTCCTATTAAAGAAATTGAAAAAATCATTTTGGAAAAATGGTCTCATGAAAGAAAAAATGATGATGAGAAACATAAGGGGCTATTTTCGGCTGGTATCTCATTATTATTGTTTCATGGACGTATTCAGAAAGAGAAGATAATTGTATCTATCAATCCTAATAGCAAGCACAATTTTATTAATGTTCATTTTGCTAAAATATTGCAAGACCTGGCCAAACAAATGGAGCACACACATGTTAATAATGAGCAGGTGCAAATTTATAAAGATTTAAAGATTTCTATGGATATTTATGTACTGCATTATGATTTTTATACTTCAGATATAGATAATGTGGATGTTGTTTTAGATACCCTTGGATGGAATTTGTTGGTACTATCAATATTAATGTGCAGAAGAAATTCTTGAAGCTCTGGTATAAAAAGAAGAAAATTACATTACAGGATATTTCCATCAATAAACAGATAGAGTCCAAGGAGGCTGAAGCAGAAAATGTTGCAAATACTGACGCATCAGATGAGAAATCCATGGTTGAAGTAATACTGGAAGATAAGAAACAATCGCATATGTCACAACATGTACAAGATACCAATCAGACTCCATTAGGTGGTGAATTAAAGAAAGATACACCATCGGTTAAAACTTCAGCATATCACCACCCACATGACCTAGCAAGAAAACAACCAATAAGATGGCAATGAATTAGCAGCCAGGACAGCAAATCATGCATGATAGATAAAGAGGTGTGACAATCCACCCACAACACATCAACACAGAGGAACTGCCAAGATAAACTCCCATCTCAAGCGAGCGAGGCATCAACTAGATCGAGTAATCATGTATCTCTGGGATGGCTAGATGCATGGGCATGGTACCAGTGTACTACTCTTTTGTGTAGATATTATTATTTGTAGATATATTTGCAAGTCATATATATTTGAAATTCATTGAATGAGGACAAAGATTACATAATGTTGGTTTGTAATGGGGAAGGCTGAGCTTTGGAATTACACAATGCTTAGTGAGAGGGGATTGCACAGTTTCAGCTAACAGAAGGATGGCTTGAGGCTCAGAACTGTGCAATGCGTGGTCTCTAATGGAAGAAGAGGAAGAGGAATACACATTACACAATTTTAATAGCTACGTTGGACCACTAATGAGTGGGATTGCCAATGCACAGTTAGAGGAGGCCGGTGACTATGCATTGCACAATTGCATCTCGCAAAGAGGAAGCTTACTTCTTGGGATTGTGCAATGCATAGTGGGAGAGGCTAGCAAGCCTTAGGGATGTAGAAATTTAGCCTGAGGAAAAGGAAAGTTTGATATTAGGTTATAATGAAAAGACAGGTATAGATTTCTATTTGATTGAGCTAGATTAATCATTGTTAGCAACCATAAAAGATCACATGAAGGATAGAACATGCATGCATAAAAGGACCCAGTAGAAGTAGTTGTTGGTAGGAAAAATGGCTTGGGAGGGATGTGCACTTGTAAAAATGGAATGACAGACTGAAAAAACACTTGTAAAAGGTAGTAATAGCAAAAAGGTCAGTAACCACAATAATAAATGGGAAAAGCAAAGCTTGCAAACATGAAAACGACAAAAGCGGTAGAAAAAGCAATAAAAGCAACACTTTGGAAACTTACTTGGAAAAGTGCTACAAACCAAATTCGAAGCTCCCTAAACTCATGGGGATAGCTTGAGATCCCATTTCAAGTGTGAAAATGAGCTCTACAAGCCTCCATTATATGGATATATCCCCATGAGATTAGGGTTACGGATTATGACGAACATGCCTAAAATCAAGAAGAATGTTAAATTATCCATAGATCAAAAATAAAAACTTGTGTGACTTGGTCAAAGAATAAAGTGAAATCCCTATTTTCTAGGGCGACATACATTGTGCATTCCCAGAAGTCAAGGCTCTACCTCCCCTCTAGGAATTGTACAGAGGTTGCCCAACACTGACTCCCAACTGTGCTCAGTGCAATCTTGGGAGGAAGTGCCCATTCTTGCCCACTGGGACTGCGTAATGCATAGTTCCAGCCAACAACCCAGCTTGACTAAACTACGCATTTCATAATTCCAGCCCACAGTCAACCTCTTTGGAATATACGTTATGTAGTTCTAGTCAATAGGACTGCACAATGTGTAGTTCCAGCTGACAGTCTCCTAGCCCCTCAGAGTCAATGTTGCGTAATCTTGCCCTGCAGTAACCCGATTTGCTACATGATTAATTCCCAAGTTGATTTGTTTTTAGCTGACATTGGCTTTCCATGAGTGTCTTCTCTATCTCCAAGTATGACAGGTGTTGAGCAGCTTCTCAGCACTATAGATAACATGGACTTCAAGGGAGCTGGATGAAAGGACACAATTGTAAGCAGTTCTGGAGATGTGGTTGAACGTGTGTCTATGAGCTTGCCCGTTTATGCATACACACATCTATTCATTGAGAAAGACATTAAGATCATATGGAAAGACATCAATAACATATTCACAAGCATCTTTTAGGAGAATCTAGAGGACCAACAGGTCTATGTCAACATTCATAAGTCACGATTCTATAAGATTGCATGCAGGTATCTTGTATTCCTGTCTGTAGACATAATTCGCTGGATTGTCTCACACACTAATCGTAAGGCGATGATAATAAGGAGTGTTAGCAGAGAAGTTCTTTCTACCTTCAGGGCAGAAGATTATCAGCTGACGTATCATTTTCCATATCTGATGAACAAGATGGATGCACCATTCTACACTCTCGATAGCAACTTGAACACAAGAGACATCTTGAAGAATTGGGCAAGGGAGGTATCATAGTTCAGGATGGCACCCAACTAGATCTACAAGAAAAATACACTTAGGAAGGCTTATCAACTCTTGGTCATCTTTGCATGTCATCTGTATGGCCAAGAGAGTACAGAGACCTTCCCGTAGAGTTGGTTGTTATGTTGGATTAGCTGGAAAGTGAATGAAAACCTTTCAAATGGTCTGACATGTTGGATCTTTAGCTAAATGTGCATGTATCAAATTCTCAGAGTCCACCCAAGGATGAACAAGTAAGATAATTCATGTTTGCCTGCATGTTCGATGCAATATATCCCCGTCAATAGTTTCCTAGCATGAGTTGGGCATGGACAACTTCAGAGAATGTTGTGAAAGTATATTGCAAGTTTCTCTCAGAGTGAAGCTACTGAGGACTCATGGCTAGACTATCTAACCACTTCATTGCCCCTTTGTACATGATGATCTTTGAACAAGATCCTCCTTACATGCCCCAGGATGTACAATGCGAATAAGACTCTGCATTTGTTGTCGAAGTTTTCCATGGACAAGCTAGTCATGCAGGAGGTTGTACACTACATCTCGATAGAGTTATCAGCTAGACTGCAAAGGAAGAAGAAGGCACCTTGGCCTATGCTTCCTTTGTGAATTAGGTTGTATGTGATCAAGGGTTTGAAAGAAGTGGATGTTGAGGTTGAGGACTTCAAGAAGTTTAAGTTCGACACCAAGAGTTTCAATCCGTATGATCCACATGGATTATGCATGGACCGTTGTATTAGTGTGTATTATCCTTGGATCCATGGGGCATGTCATTAGCCATAGGAAGAACCTTGGAGATATTGCTATAATTCCTCTGGGCTCAAAGAATTGGTCAGCATGACAATGGAGTGGCTAGCAGCACTGAAGGTAGTAACACCACAAGGAGTAGCAACAAAAACACCAGCAAGCAGCAAACCTGTGCAAGACAAAGGTAAGTGGAAGATTGTTGAAACCGCAGAGGCAGAGCAAAGCTCAAGTTTAAGGAAGATGCACTGATTGAGAGAGTAGCTCAGAGATAGAAGAAATGAGGCAACAACTTGACAAGGGAGGAGCGCAAAAAAAAAAATAGATAAGTAAATGTTGGAAGAGATGGAGAGGAAGTTGCAAGAAGTAGAGAAGAAGCTCAAAGAAGAACAAGAGTTGCATATAAGAGAGAAGGAAGCACAACAAGAACAGGAGGAAGTGCAAGGTGCATAGGAAGAGAAAAATGTGCCAATATAGGTTGAAGACTCAAATCTAGCAGTAAATGATTAATAGGATGAGCAACCATAGGAACAAGAACTTTGCTCAACAGGATGAACCGATAATAGAATAGATAGACATATAGATGGAACAATTAGAACATGATTAGGAGACTTGCCTCATGCCAGAAGTAGTTGAGGTCACCCCATAGGCTTCACCAACTCCAGTAGTAGAGAAAGTCCCAAGTGAAAAAGGGGATGCCATTCTCCTTGAGGATGATCCGGGAACAGATGTGTACAACATAGCCTTTAATGAGTCACAACACAAAGTTGTATAGGCACACAGATTGCACATCTCGGATGAGTATGCATCACTTGTGCACTTTGAAGAATGGGTGATTGTGTCAGATATGCAAAGACATCCAACTGTCTTGGCCGATGCTACAAAGAATTATGTCGAAGCCACAAGCTCAAGTGTGAAGTTCTTGATAGCAAAAAAAGAGTGCATGGCTAAGGAATTGTAAGCAGCCAGGCAGAGAGAGGAGAAATTAATAGGATCTACGAGAGCAAAGATACAGAAAGTGATACTTTTTGAAGTATCCGCTCTTGAGATAGTCATGCGAGGACTATATGGCAAGTTTGTCATCATGCACAAGGAAGTTGTCCATCTAGATGGTCATCAAAAACGTTGCATCATGATAGCACGCACACTCACAAACATACATGCTGCTCTTGATCATGTAAAAACATGGACATTGAGGTAAAGGGAGCCCTACTTCACTTGTACATGATGATGAAGCTGCAGGTAGAGTTGGAAAAATAATGCAGTCATAGTCTAATTTGGAACTATGAGTAACTCCTGCTACTCATCATCAATGTTGAGGCTTTGTATGTATGGTTGTTTAGGATTTTGGATGTCATGGTGAGAAAGTATGGCACTCCATTGATTGGACCACTCACCGAAGCCAAAGAGAAGAACCAAGTCTGACTGGAGCTCGACGCGTACTTTGATCAGTTGATGCACATGGCCAGTAGCGCAGATTTGCAGATCAATGCAAAGAACGTGCAGAGATTTCTTATCGGTCTGGCCATGCTGAGGACTATTATGTGCATGTTACAGGATGAGTTAGATAGAGGTTCCAGATCAATATATCTGAAAGCGATGGAGGCAAGAGTTCATTTCCAAAAATACATCATCAAATAGTACATAGTGTTACACAATATTTTGTCACAACTCCTACACTTCCCTATATCATATCCTAGAGTCCCAATACCATGACAACTATGAAGTGTACCCATCCTGATATGTAGTACAGATCCTCCCTAAGAACTAATGAAAAGTTGCCTTGAGCCTTTCCTGACAAATGAGCTCAAAACCCTAATTTCTAGGTCAGTGCGACTATGACACTACCCTCTCATGTTGATGGCAGGTTGCACCATATGAGCCTCACACTGCAAGCACAAATTTTGCTGAGATACTCGCAATGAACCCTAAAAGGCAAGTTTTCCCAAAGTGTAGGAAAGGCTTCATGGTCTAGAGGCTTCTAGAATGGCGAGCTGGATGATGTTTGTTGTGGATGTGGTTGAATTATCCTAATATTACCCTTTGATATTATCGCTATGAGCTTCCTCCTTGAGATGAGGACCTTACCCTATTTTTGGTGAGATCCTGAATCCCTCTCCCTTCCTATAAATTCATTCCCATCCATTCCCAAATTGTTGGTCTCTGATTATTTACACCCTTATGCTAAGATAGTGCTTATATGCTATTCAATTTGGCGTAGAGAAGGAGTGTTTTGAGAGCTTGATCTTAGACTTGGACATTCACTCAAGGAGGGCTTCCAACAGCAAGGCCTGGGTTTCATGCTTTCTCTTTTATTTATTAATATATACAATTTTTGGTTCACTTTCCATAAATGTTTGTGTTGATGCTTCGTTTATCTTAATTCTCTTGATATGTTAAGTGGATTACATTTGAATTATGTTGGTTGCACTTTTATGTTTTTTTGTGTTCTTTGTCTCTTGTGCATGTATTCAAATGCCTTTAGCAACAAGGATTGAGCCTGAGGGAGCGAGCGATCAAGATATTCAACAAAAGGGTGCATCATAGCATCATAACAAGGTAGGTCTCCTTCTTCTTCTTTAATTTTGATTACAGTCTAGGAAAGTGTCTTATAGATTGTCTCTTTTACTGCTAGACCCACTCATTGGGCTAGAGGGATCATCTCTGTCTGCAGAGAGGATTTACCTACTCAACAAAATGGTGACTCCATTTGGAAAGCTATAACCTTTCCATCCATTTCTTTAATATGATCCTTTGATTAGTTTGACCAATCGTTGATTTCTCGGCTTGTGTGAGTCAATATTGGTATGCACAATCACTGTCTACTTCCTTAGAGTGCTAAGTCTGGAGTTTTTTTGGGAATATTTTTTCTTTTTCCCATATTCCTCGCTTAGCGCAAGCTTTATCAATGATAGTCATGTTGGAAGTGCTAGTTTTTACCTATACAGTCACGTTGAAAACCCTGTTTTCCACTGTTTTCTCACACTTAAAATAAACACGATTTTTGCTATATAAAGTAGCACTAATGACCTTGGCCAACATGGTTTTTGCTATGAAAAGTAGCATTGATGACCTTTTCAGCACAAGTTTTTATATATAATGTAGCATTGATTCTTGAATGTGAGAATTTTTAGGGTTTTTTCCTTAAAATCCAATGTGTCTTTGCCCTTGAGGTCTTTTCCCATCCTATATGCTTGGATTTGTCAGTTTTTTTTATTGATTGTCTTGATTAATTTTCAAAATTTGTCTCATTGGATTTGAAATGAAATCTTATTGAGTTCTAGGGTTTCTAGTGAATTGGTCATCACTTACTGCTTGTTGGTGTCATTGAGATGTTGGTTTTGCTGATTGATTGAGTGTTGTTTTGTGGAAATCATCGAAAAGATCATTGTGCATTGGTTCTATCTTGTCTTTCAAAATTTACTTTTCGTGAAAATGCATTAGATTAGTTGCATTGAAAATGTATTTTTTGAGATTCAGCATTGATAATAGACCACATTTTTCAGTGATTTAAAGCTAAAGACTGTATTAGATGCATCAAATCATTCAAAATGAAAATAAAAGAATAACTCATATAAGTGCATATTAGTAAAGTTAAAATCATTTTTCTTTCGAAGAGTTGGATTTAGGATAGTGAAAAGTGAAAATATCTTTTACTTTGGCATTGCATTTGGTAGACGAAAATGAAAGCTAGTGGAAGGCATGTTGTTTGATGCATTATTGATTGAGTTTCTTCCCTTGGTTAGTCTAACTTTCATTGAAGTGGAAATTTTTCCTTTTTTCATATAGCTGTACCTATTCAGGTGACATCATTTTGAGCCCAAAACTAAAACATAATTGAAGATGAACATTAAAATTTACCTCAATTAACCTAAGGAGCTTTTGGAACTTAATACAAACATTTAGAGGTCTATGCTAGAGACGTGTTCGGATGTTTATAAACCTAGTAACTATCATTAACTGTCTTCATTGTATCCTGAGGGTGAAATCCGGTTTCAGTACGGACATATATCGAAGGTTCTCCAATTCCTTCGGGTATATCGAAGGCACTTCACTATGGAAATTTTATGGGAAAGCTCTCATCAAACGATTATGCATTAGAAAATGCTAACATGAACTTGTGCTCCCCGTACCATTGACTATATATTGGGAGACCCCACTAGTTTTTTATCTTTTAGCCATAGGTAACTAAGTCGTCCGCCTTGTAAATGTGATACACCAAACACAACATTCATGGGGATTCGTCATCATACGTTAAGTCCTTGGTTTTTTCTAAGGTGTATATTGCAATTCATGGATACTTGGTATACCCTCTTGCCTAGCTTACCCCTCTTTTTTTTTTTTTTTTAATTTCTAAAATCAATTAATTGACCATGGAACAACATCCTTATTGTGGAAATACTCCTTATTAGATCTTAGGTTGATACTGATGGCAACATTTCCCAAGTGTACTAGTCAAGGAAACCCCTCTGATGAGAATCCTAGTTATTTTCATTCATTTGGAAATACTGGTGTTGCCTATATCACAACGTTGTCCCTTCCTGGATTGACCATTGGTTTTTCAGTTTGGTGATTTCCGACCTCGGTAATGTTGAGTGTCCAAATTGATTTTCAACCACTTTCTCCCCCACCTGAACAACATCAACCTCATGTTGATCCTAAAGTTCACTCCGCACCTCCTTCAACTATTTCTTCACCTCATTCTTCCTCTTCGCCTGGTAAAAGTCTAGATTCTAGTAACCAGGAAGCTAAGAAGAATAAGAAGAGGAAAAATAAGAAGAAGCAAAATAAGCTAGTGGGAAACCAAGCAACCATTACTATGGATGCAACTAATCTATAATAATCTTCCAACCAAGCTTGAAAAGTAAAACCCCCCTGCATGTTATATAAGGGTGACCACCTTCTTCGGAACCATCCTAGTATTCCCAAAGTCTTAGAAGTGTGGTCCATAGGTTCACATCAACCTCTGGAGATCATGCTGGTGATAAACCCTCAACTAGCAACAGTAAAGCTCATGGGAAAAAGGGAAAAGTCCAATTTTCCTATAAGTTGTGCAAAGGTAATCATCCCATTTACCTTTGTCCTCTTATGGATGAAGCTTCTAAGGAGTTGAAAAAGCTTACAGCTTCCTAGCCTCGTCTTTTAGCTAGTTATCAAACGTTTTCCTCTGATCCTTTGCTAGTTGATTAAGTGATTGATTAGAAGCCATCTTTGGTCAACCCTGATCTCTCTGAAAGTGAGTCTCATGAGTCCATTATCGGACAACCATTGGTTGAGAAAATGGTAGAATTGGCTCCACCTTCAGTTAAACATACCTTTCTAGTAGAGAGTGAACATCATACTACTCAGGTTCTTCTTGTTTCCTCAGTTTCAAATGAACTAGAGGGAAATCCTCTCATTCCCGAGGTGCATGAGAGTAGCTCTCTTGTTCCCATAGAGTAAGAGGGTTGATCTAAATGGAAATTGGCATCCACCCATGGTATTCATCCACCCATAGTATTCATTCACCCATGGAAATTTACCCATGGTATTGTAAGTGACATACACCCATGGTTTTCATCCACCATGGAATTTACCCATGATATTATAGATGTCATGCACCCATGGTATTTTCCCATGATATTCTAAGTGGCATCGACCCTTGGCATTCATCCTCCCAAGTTATTTATCCACCCATGGAATTTACCCATGGTATTGTAAGTGACATCAACCCATGGTATTCATTCACCCATGGTATTTACCCACCCATGGAATTTACCTGTGGCATTGTGACAAAAAAAGCTCTAAATAACAAGTCACATTTTGTAAAAGGAAAATTTTTCCACCATAATTTAGCCTTTACATTTATTATCTATTTTAACAAAAAAGTTTCTTTTTGGTTTTCTTATTGTGTATTGTCCTCTTTTCTTCTCGCATTTCAATGTTTCAAATCTTGGGGGCCTCCCCCAAAGATGTAGATTAGTGGTATATGATTCAGGTTACAATTCCATGGAATGAGGGTTTGATGCATATTTTAGTTTGAAATTTTTTTAGGAATATTCAACAAACTTCATACACGTACTACAACCTCTACAACACTTTCTTGGGCAAAGTGGGATGATTTTTTTTTTCATTTATTTTGTAGGAAATTTTTTTGGACTGTGAATTTTCATATCAGATATGAAGCTTTTGATGTAATATTTATAAAAACAAATATCAGATATGGATTCCTTGCGAAAAAATACCCAAATTCAAAAAACAAATCAGCGGAATCAGAGTCTCGATGAGGGAGATATCGTTGATTTAAAATCAACTGTGTTGAATAAATGTTTCTGATCACATTTCATGGATGGAAGCTTTCCTATAATTTTTATATGCATAAATTTAGAAACATGATTTCATATCTGAGCTCCTCTTGAAAATTCACCCAATTTACAAAAAAAAAAATTGGTCGAATCAGAGTTCAGATGAGGGAGATATCGCTGATTTAAAATTAGCTATTGTTTTCAGAAATTTTGTGATAGCGGGACAATTGCAATGCGAATATGATTTTCTAGAGTGTCCAGGTAGGGATTTAAATCTCATGGGAAGATGCAAAAAGGTAATTCTATTACCAAAAATAGGTTAGAATAAAAATTCCTAATTATGCCCATTTTAAATCTAGAGCAACATTTAGAGTGGGTTCCCTTTGGAGATATGCCCTCCCACCTCGCTTTAGTAGGCACCTGCTTCACATTCATTAGTTTCAGCATAGTAGCATCTGAATTGGGTTCTTTAGAAACGTTCCCTCCCACCCAAGGCTATGTAGGCACCTACTACTTCATCAATAGTCAGCATCACATTATGGGTTAACCACACAAAATCCTTGTCATCGAAGTCCATTTGCTAGGCTGTACACTGTTAATATCACAATTGGTCACAAGAATTATAGGGTATCTCTATCCCCGAATATTCATTTTTCATAGTTATGGGTCATCCACAAACCCACACTTCATTGAATTCCATTCACTAGGCTACATGCAATCAATATCACAGCTAGTCACAAGCATTACATGGTATCTCTATCCTTGGATCTTTGTTTATCACAATTATGGGTCATCCACAAACTCACACTTTATCAAAGTCCATTTTCTAGGCTGCACACTGTCAGTATATACCTTGGTCATAATCATTATAGGGTATCTCTATCCTCGGATCTTCGTTCATCACGGTTTTTGGTTGACCACATGAAACCCTTGTCTTCAGTGACTCTTCATATTCAAAAAAGGCTTCTCGGGAGGCAACTTTACACAATGGGGACCACTGCTTCTTAAGGAGGGAGGAATGATGTGAATGGAAAATGGCATTCACCCATGGTATTCATCCACCCATAGTATTTATTCACCTATGGAATTTACCCATGGTATTGTAAGTGGCATTCACCCATGGTATTCATCCACCCATGGTATTTATCCACCCATTGAATTTACCCATGATATTGTAAGTGGCATCCACCTATGGTACTCATTCACCCATGGTATTTTCCCATAATATTGTAAGTGGCATCCACCCTTGGTATTCATCCTCCCACGGTATTTATCCACTCATGGAATTTACCCATGGTATTGTAAGTGGCATCAACCACTGTTATTCATTTACCCATGGTATTTACCCACCCATGGAGTTTACCTGTGGTGTTGTGACCAAAAAAAACTATAAGTAACAAGTCACATTTTGTAAAAAGACAAATTGTCCACCACAATCTAGCCTTTACAATATTTATTTGTTTTAGTAAAAACGCTTCTTTGTGATTTTGTTATTGTGTATTCTCCTCTCTTTTTCTCGAATTTCAGTTTTTCAAATCTTGGGGGTCTCTCCCCAAGGTCCATTTAATTTTTTTAGATCTTCAGGGCCTCCACCCAAGGTCCTGATAAAGCGCAACTCTCTTGTTCCTACGACAACCCCTCTAAGTAGTTTGGTCACTTCTTTTGATTAGAGTCTGTTGGAAATAATACTGAGAGGGGGGGTGAATCAGTATTATTCAAATCAATAAATTTTTTGTTTCATACTATGATTTATATATGCTACTTCAATGAAGGTAACTCGCGTGTACATGCAACTGTATTTAAGGAAATCAACATATATCCAACAAAATTATAATTTAGTTAATTCATCATATGTTAATATTTAATTAGTGCATCAGTACTTCATTAACCATATAAACAGTAACCATGTGCAGTAATAATAGAACAAACCATCACACTTAAGAAACACACATGAACACCAAGATTTAAGGTAGAAACCCAATGCAGGACAAAAACCACCTGCTGTTGTCTTCTATTAATATAAGAAAAACCTGTTTACAATCTTGTATTGGTGCATACTCATACTAGTACGCAGGCCCCCACCTACAGAAGGATACAACCTTCTCTCATTTTCCAGCTTCTATAGGAAGGGAGCTACAACCCCCTGGCTCTTGTACTAGCCGATCCATTTACTAGTACATAGGCGCCGACCTATAGAAGTCTCCAACCTTCACTCGTTTTCCAACTACTACTAAAAGGGAGCTCCAACCCTCTAGCTCTTGAACTAGCCAATCCATTTACTAGTACGTAGGCGCCACCCTATAGAAGGCTCCAACCTTCAATCATTTTCTAGCTACTATTGGAAGGGAGCTCCAACCCGCTGGCTCTTGTACTGGTCCATATGTTTACCAGTAGATAGGCACCAACCTACAGAAGGATCCAACCTTGACTCATTTTCCAACTACTATTGGAAGGGAGATCCAACCCCCTGGCTCTTGTATTGGCTGATATGTTTACCAGTACGTAGGCACCGGCCTACAGAAAGCTATGACCTTCCCTCTTCCTCCAGGAACCACGTTTTATAAATTTTTAGACTGAATACTCCTAGTACAAAATACTACAATATGAAGTCCACGTTTCATCCAATCTTCACACTGGACCCATTAGTAACATTGAAGCTGAAAATCAATCACCACTGCAATACAACCATCAAATACATCTACATCAATGAATCACTAAAACCCAATCAATATATGATATAATTGAAACTCAATCATCAATCACCGACATAACTGAAATAGTCAATCATTGAAACCTCTGAACCTCTAACACAACTAAATCAAACAATCACTGAACCTCTAACACAATTGAATCAAACACTCATTGAAACTTAATCAAATTCAACCAATCAACTGGAACAGTTAGATCACTGTATCTAGTACAGAAATATGAACCCATAACACTACATCAACAACCAGAACAAATTGTAAGCTCAAAAGGCATGTGTCAGAATGTATACGCTTCATTATTGAAACAAACCTGTGTGTATACACTACTTCCTTTTGCCCAAACTGCGTATACCTCTAAATATATTGAATCATAAAACCTCTAAACCAAAAATTGTATCACTCAGTGACATTATGAACATATTGTGTCATATTACAGAGTTATAAATAGATAGCAACAAGGATCACCCTTCTTTCTCAATCAATTAATCAATGAGACACAAACTCTTTATGCATTCAGTTTTACTTTCAGATCTAAGAAGACTTCATTGACAGACAACAGTAAAATAACAACATTGATCTGATGGATCAGTCATCATTGAACATCAATCTTTTCGTTTGCTTACGCTACATGGAAGAGTCAAGCCAGCATGTATATGCACCTTCACCAAAGAAAACCAACATATAGATCTACAAATACTTACTTATAACTTCGTTGTAATTCCTGATTTCAGACATACCCAGATCATCACATATAAAGGATACAACATGTGTTAGCAATCAAGTCTAGCCCATCCATTATCAGATCACATAATGATAAGTCATTATGATCTTGATCCATATTTAGATCTCATCCATCATCAAACGCTCAGAAGCATATTTAGTCTAGATCAAGCAAAGCATCAGAAACCCAAAACATGCATATTTTCTTTTGGTCTAACGCTTCTGTTGTGGCCACCAACAACCCCCCTCCTTATTTAGTATTAGAAATAATACTTCATAAGTGGGGACCCTCAGTAAAAATCAAAAAATCAGTTAGTGTTACATTTTCTTTTTAGATGAAACTTACAACATCATGGACTTAGGAAAATACTTTGAAAAATCTAAAAAACCTAAGTTTCATAATGAAGAAAATTAAATTCACTCCTTAAAGGATATCACATCGCATAAAGAATGATAGGATACACCTTCTAATGAGTTAAAATGACAAAAAGTGAGATTGCGACACGAAACCTCATCGCATCGCATACACTAAAGAAACACTCACATTTAAGAAATTCTAAAAATCATCGATATGCGATATCACATATCACACATCGCAAAAATCACATGAATCACACATAAGGATTACAACAATGTGCGATATTGCGATATTGCGATACTGTGACACTGCGATACTGAAAAGTTGCGATGCTGCAATATTGTGATACTGCAACCTTGTGATAAAAAACAGCACGATGATGTTGCGATTTGCGATACTGCGATCTGCGACATCGCAAAGCAAAATCGTGGGACCCCTCCATCGCAGTTGGTTCTGGCTCACTATTCATGTATTTTAATGCGAATTAATGAGTTGTTGCCAATTGTTAATAAAGTATGGTGTTGTGTTTTTCGAAGAAATAACTCATGTAAGGTGGCATGTTTTGCATATCTTCGGCATTTAAAAGTTTTCCTGTCATTAGTCCTTTATCATTACTTCCACCTCAATGTAAACTGCAAGAAAGAAGGACGAAGCGTTATACAGGGTACTATGCAGAAAATAACGAGGAGGGAAGGCAACGCTCCAATGTACATTTCGGAAGGCACACCTAATCCACTCAAGGAAGAAAAAGAGCCATAGAACTCTTCTGAGGCATCTATCACAGATTTCTCATATACAGCCATGGTTGAATGGGTACTGAATGATGCTGATACCAGAAACAGACAGTTTAATTCTCAGGGTCAATAGCTCATGCAATCACTATTTTTACAAATTTTGAGCTTTATACCGAATGAGAGAAAAAGGCGCAAGAGGTAAAAGCCGCATCAGGGAAGGCCGGATCAAGAAACATAGGCAGTTTCCGATTTGCCATTAGCGCTTAGTGCTAATCGCGCATCGCTAAGAAAAATTGTTCGAAAAGGAAGGTCCCTAGTTACTCAGTCACCTGCGAGCCCCGAAAATTGCAAGAAATCAGCGATAGAAACAAACTATAAAC
Organism: Pinus taeda; assembly: GCA_000404065.3. Classification (NCBI taxonomy): domain Eukaryota; kingdom Viridiplantae; phylum Streptophyta; class Pinopsida; order Pinales; family Pinaceae; genus Pinus; species Pinus taeda. The sequence goes on from APFE031321433.1 coordinate 168,494, forward strand.
AAAAGACTGAAGGAAAAGCAGAAGCAGTCCAAGAGTTAACCAAGTTGAAATGGGATTTTTACCAGGTATACATGGTAATGATACATATTCATTGGATGATTCTCAAGTATATCATCAATTTTATTGAGAATATAATGCCATCTCTTGCCGATTCTGTTTGCTTAACTCAACCAAAGACGGAAGATAGTCAGCCGACTTCACTCAGGAAAATATTGAATGCTTGCGACATTAAGGAGTAGATTTAGAAATAG
>APFE031321476.1:0-10973 GCA_000404065.3 Pinus taeda
CAACCTGTATAGGCTTCCTACTCGCATGCCTGTTGCAACAGTTTCATTCTTGCAATCCTTTATCACACTGTGAGTCTTGAAGAATTCGACATGCATATCTTGGTCAGCCATCATGGATACAGATATCAGTTTTTTCTTTATTCCAGGTACATATAACACATTTGAAAGGTGACTAATTTTTCCATTTGGCAATTTAACTGAAATCACCCCATGACCTTTAATCTGATATCCATTATCATCCCCTAGATATATTTTTGATCCATTTATAATTTATTCAAGACTGTCAAAAAATTCCTTATTACCTGTCATGTGTGAGGATGCTCCGGAATCGACATACCAGATGTCATCTTCATTTGATGCTGTAAGGGCACAGTCGACTGTGAACAGTCGAAATTCATGACTGAAGTCTTCTTCTTCTTCAACAAAATATCCTCTGTGTTTTGGATTTACCTGTCTCCTCCTTGCCTCATCAGCTTGCTTCTTATGATAATAATCTCTCTGTATATGACCCATTTTTCCACAATAAAAACATTTCTTTTCATAATGATTTGCAAGCATACCTTTCTGAGAATGCGGATTCTTCTGTGACGTTCCTCCTCTTTGCTTTAATTGCTGCTGTGACTGCCTTCCTTTAGATAGTCTTCGTTTTGCCACCAGCGCGAGATCGCCACTTTGGGGGTTCTGATTTAGGTTCTGCCTTTGATCTTCCTCTTGCTGCAAGATCGCAGTGAGATCATCGAACGTGGGTGCTTTCTCCCTTGCCGAGACTTCAGTGATGAAAGTTTGAAAATCATCGCGCATCCCATTCATTGTAATTGCAACAAGGTCTTCATCAGCCACCGCCACTCCAATGGCCCCCAATTCGTCCTTAACATCTTTAATTCGCGCTACAAATGCAGTAGCAGACTCCCTTTCGTCCATTCTCATCGAAAATAGCTTGCTTTTCAGAGCCAAAACTCTGTTTGTATTCTGGGTCTCATAGAGATTTTTGATTTTCGTCCAGATCTCGGCGGACGATTTACAATCTCTGATGTGTGCAATGACATTATCTTTCACAAACATCTTCAGCAGGACTTTGGCTTTGTTTTCTCGTTTTTCCCAGTCTTCCCTCTCGTTTTTTTCTATGGTTGCTGTCGGCTTCTGCTCGTCGCCCGTCACTATAGCCCAAGCATTCGCACCTTCGAGCAGAGTCTAGATCTTAAACTTCCAGTTCGTGAAGTTAGATCCGTTGAGTTTACCAGACTCGTTAAGGTAAGATTCCATCGTGTTACTCATTTTGAATCTACTTAACAACAACTGCAAAAAACAATATCTGTCAGATCGATCTGTCACCTCTGTCACCGATCTGCAGTGTCTGGCACTCCCGCTCCAATGAGCAACTTCGGCGTTTCCAACACAACCGAAACAATGATCTGATCACAATTGATCCGATCCACCTCTCCCAGATTGATCTGCCACTTCGCCGATCCTGCTCTCCTTGCAGATCGCCAACACGAAGTCGAGGTTTCCCGCAGATCTCCTCTAGTGCTTTCCCGATCTGTCTCTCCCAGACTGATCTGCACCTCCTCCGATCTGCTCCGTTTGCAAACCGCCAAATGAAGTTCATGCTGTTTAGGGATCTCCTTGGCGCTACCCCGAGCGAAAAATCCGCGCTAATTAAAAATTGCTTAGAGTAGAAAAATTGGCGTGTTTTTCCCGGTAGAATCCGCGCTAATCGGGCTTTTTGGCACAATAGCGCGATTTCTTCCTCAAAATCCGCACTCTAGCACAATTCCTCCCTGAATTTCCGCGCTCTAGTGCGATTTCTCCCTGAAATCCCGCACTAATCGGTCTTCTGGCGCGACTGTCAGCGCTAAATCCGCGCCAATCGGCCTTTCTGCTCAGAAAAAAAAAAAAAAAAAAAAAAAAAAAAAAAAAAAAAAAAATAAATAAATAAATTCTGAGTCCGAGCCAGGTGTTCTGCAGCCTGCTCAATCGAGCACAGAGCTCTCGTGTACACACACAGTCACACAGGCACTTCAAGCCACACAGGAAATTCCGCCACACAGGCAAGCTAGCTTCTACAGGCACTTCAGCCTCACAGGTGACAAAGATCAGGCTCACTCAATCTGAGCTCTGATACCAAAATAAAAGATGCACTAAATTGAAAAGAAAGAGATGTAGCTCTTAGGTGTGGCCTGCACCTGGAGACTACACTCACAAAACTTGAGATATGTCTCTCGTTCACTCTATAACTCATCAATCAAAGGATTACATCATTAAATACAATACTAGGAAAATAGGAAGTTGTACCCAAACCCCATAACTATAGGAACTAATCCTAAACTAGGGAGAAAGTTACAACAATGTAACCATTTTCTCCATTAATAATAAAATAATATTAATTATTCTCCATTAATGTAACATTTTCAATGAATATTTTCAATAATATATACTCCATATTCAACGGCTAATTTATAACTTACATGCTTCCGTTGAAACTAAAAACAAACATCTAGGAAAAAAAACCAGTTAAACTTTGAGCGGCAGCTCCAAATATAAGTCTTTCATTAAATTTACTCATCATAAAATTTGATCCCTTCCAAAATAAATGTGAAGACATACTTGATAAAGGCAGTGAGGAGAATAGGAAAAATGAACAAAATTGAGGCTATTGTCTACCTGCTGCGAAACATGATTAACCTGTTGCATCCTTCTGTTCAGTAAATCTGGAAGGAGGCACTGAATTTTGGAGTGTCGGCACATATCATGTGCGGGTAGCATCATCTCCTCAACCATCAACATCAATGGAGGGCGCGAAATAAATTTCAGATTTCAAATTTTCAGTTATGCGTTCTCATTAACGGGGGCGCGAAATAAATTTTAAATTTTAAATTTGCTGGTTTGAAATCCAATTTTGAAATTCTATACGGGGTTGTGACATTGAATGTATGTACGCCACATTGAATGATGGAACCGCCGAAGCCGAGCCGTGAACGCTGCTGGAGACTCCGTGGTCATGAATAGACATTTATGTTAATCATGCCATGCATCGCCGAGAAAATCCCTATGCGTAGATGGTATGTATGAAGATACATAATATGATCGGAACATGCACTAAGCCAATGATTGGCTTAGTGACTTGTTTTTAAGAATTGCCATCAGCCATGAGCTTAAACCTCATATTAACGGTAGATATGAGTTTTCACGATCGTAATAATAAATGTATCAACTAAAACGTCAAAGTACTGTCCGCCATAAACCAAAACCATTAAGTGGGTAGATATGAGTTTTCATGATGTGGCATAAATCATTAGGTAGGTAGTTATGAGTTTTCATGGCCATCAATAAGTCTCATGCTATCTGGCCATAAATGAACGGCCGGTGTATATGCCCATTGTTCGATTTTGGCTTTAGCAAAATCGAACGTGGACATATACACCCGCCATTTATTTATGATCGATTTTGGCTTTAGCAAAATCGAACGTGGACATATACACCCGCCGTTCATTTATGACCGGATAGCATGACAAATATGGCTTGCCATTTTTCATGATATAATATAAGATATGAGTTTTCATGAGGTAGTATAATGGTTAAATGGGGAAGTTTGATTTTAAGATGTTTTATGATTTAGTCTCAAGTAAAAGTAAAATTATGTATGTTTAAAATTTATTTTAAATATAATTTGTTGATGGAAAAATTCGATTTCCACATCTTTTGTGGTCCAATCTCAAATAAAATTATATATATTTAAATACGGTTCTAAATAATTGATTGTGAATTGAAAAAAAAATGATATATACTTAAAAACAGTTAGATATAATTGATTGTTAGTTGAAAAGAAAATGATAAACTTTCTAAAAAGAAAATGATAGGCCCAATTTGTTGTTTGGTTGAAAAGCAAATGATAGATATATCATCTTTAAAATTAAATTACAATCGAAATATAAAAAATTCAACCAAATTTAATTTACTTAACTACAGAATGCAATGCAATCAGCGTGCTTCCGACTCCGATGACGTTTTGGATGATATGCTGCACTTCCAGAGAAAGGAGGCGTCTGCTAGGCTATTCAGTATTTATATTGTTTTATTTTTATGCCTATTTTTTTTTGTTTTTGTTAACTTAGTATTTAAATTTTTTTATTTTTATGAATTTTGATTTTGGCTCAGTTTAATTAATAGTCTCAGCGAGTTAAAGTTTTATATTGTTAAGAAATTAGGATTATTTTAAAATTAATTAAATTTATAATAAAATTTAATAGATAAACTTGTTTTTATATAAATAAAAGTTGGTGGTGGTGGTGGTGGTGAATGTCTACTAACACCAAATTTTGGTTTATTGGACCTAAAAAACGAATTATTTTGTTTCATTTAAGATTTTATTTCTATGCTCAAGAAGCTTGGAGAAAAGCCTCCCGAGCTCATTGTAATTTTGACAACGTAAAAGGTTAGGAAGGTTAGTATTGCAACAAAGATTTTGAAACTGAGATCTAATGTGGTTGTACGCGGGGCACTCTAAGAGGAAGTGATTTTCATCCTCGATGTTCGTATGCTCACAGAGATGGGAGAACCTTTCCATCCATGGTGTTTTAGGAACTGCCCAACGACCCATTTCGCTATGGAGCTCATGAGAGTTCATTCTAATCTTGGCTATATTAATTTTCTTCTTTGAACTAGTTAAAACAAACATATGCTTTTGATCTTCTAGGGTGGGGTTGATGACCTCCTTATAATATCTTAATTTTCTTTTAGTCGCTGAATCTTTCTCACACCACATTTTTTCTTTGAACTTAGAAGTAACAATATTTTTAATGTTATTAATGTTTTGCAATACAACATTCTCATCGATCTTCCAATGGTTTAACCAAGCCCTGGTGTTTTTATACCAACCTCGTTTGAGCCTTAGGTGGTTTTGGCTGGAATTTAAAGCTAGCTTAGGAAGTCTATGGTCTCTTATGTTATTGAATTTGTGCTTGTACAACAGAAGCCTAGTCATAGCTAGGCTTTTGATAAGGGAAAGACTCACTTCTATAAGGAGAATAGGATAGGGTGTGTTGCTTTTAATTTTTAGGTTATACATTATAAAACGCTTCTGTATTTGCTCAATCTTTCTCCAGGATTCTCTAGAGATGCTACAACCCCAAGCCTCACATCCATATAAGATAATCAGAGTGACTAAAGTTTCAAAGAGGAACTTCTGTCTATCCCACATTACAAGGTTTGTTGTTTTACAATTATTTTCAAGACCAAAATAAGCTTTCCATCCCCCATTAATCCTTTTCTCAATGCTATAGTTCCAATTGAGCTTGTGATGAATATCAATTTCTAGGTACTTGTAAGAAGACACTTCCTCCAAGTTACTATTGTCATACATAAAATTAGCGCAAGTGTCCTTCTTGGATTTGATAATCATAACTTTTGTTTTGTCAGTGTTAACAATCATACCCATGGTAGAGCAAAAATCCTTAAGAAGTATAAGTTGCTTATCCAGATCAGATGTGCACCTTGTGAGAAGAACAATATCGTCAGCGTAGAGAAGAACGATGATGACTATCCCAGATAAGATCGTGCCAACACATCCTGCTTCCTCTAAACAACCTTCTAACTTGTCGATGTAAATGCCAAATAGGGTAGGGGAGAGGAGGCAACCTTGTTTAACTTTGATATTACACTTAATATATTTTGACCACCCCTCATTTCTCTTTAACTTGGCAATTACATTCTCGTATAACCTTATAGCGGTAGCTCTCAACTCAAAAGGAACCTTTAGCTCTTCTAATATGTTCCAAAGGTTGTTTCTAAGAACTGTATCGAAAGCCTTTCTAAAGTCCACAAAGCAACAAAAGGGATTGGATTTATCATTGCGACATTCCTCCACAATGATCCTAAGCGTAACGAGGTGGTCTATTGTTGAGTGTTGCTTTCTAAAACCCACTTGGCCTTTAGCCCACTTACCTTCACTTTCAAGCCATATGCTCAACTTGTTTTCCAAAATAATACCATATAACTTGGCTAGGAAAGGGCCGATCATAATTGTTCGATAATTAGAGGGGTTATTTGTATCCCCACTTTTAAAAATAGGGATAATGAGGCTTTTGAGTCCATGGTTTAGGGAACCCTTGCTTGATCGCTTGATTGAAAAGCTTGTGAATGTGGGGGATGAGGACAAGACCTCCAATTTTTAAGATTTTCGCCTGGTAACCTTCAATGTCCTTAGCTTTCCCATTAGCTAAGCGATTAACCCCAAAATCATTGTCTTCTGATGAGAAAACTTCTTTCGTTGTGAGCAAGGTTTCAAAGTTATCCATGATATTTGGAGATTCATAAATCTTTTTAAGATAGGAATTCCAGTCGTGTAAAACAATTTTATTATTATCTTTAGTTTTCCTAATTAGAATCTGCCTCCAGAATTTCTTAGGAGCTACCTTAGAGAGGTGTAAGAGATTCTCTTGTCTTTTACAAATACATTGTTTTTTTCCCTTTTAGTTAGGCCTTTGTATATTTTTATCTTGCCAATTTTAAGAGATTCATCAACAACTTCCTTAATTGCTCTCCTTGCACTTTTACAATCTTTGTCATACCATGGGTTGCTTTTGCTATTTCTTTTATTACTTGAAACTTCAATTAAGAACTTGTTAATGGAATATCAGAGGGTTGTAGTAAAATTATGATAGAGATCTTCTATATTGTCTATACTAGATAAAGGAAGCAAATTAGTTTTTAATTCATTTAGAAAGAGATCCTTTTTTATTTCTATCAAAGATTAACTTCTTTTGGCTATAAGGATTATCTTCTATGGGATCTCTATGCATGACAAAATTGAGAGTTACAGATAAAGGCCTATGATCAGAGAGTCAGGCTCACGGTCGTTTAAGATGTCAAAATTTGTTATTTCGTTGTATAGAGGGAAATGGGAGATAACATACTCTGCTCGTGGTCGTTTAAGATGTCAAAATTTGTTATTTCGTTGTATAGAGGGAAATGGGAGATAGCATAGTCTGCTCGTGGTCGTTTAAGATGTCAAAATTTGTTATTTCGTTGTATAGAGGGAAATGGGAGATAACATAGTTTAAGATGTCAACATTTGTTATTTCGTTGTATAGAGGGAAATGGGAGATAACATAGTCTACCACGCTGCTACCAAGCCCATGGATACAGGTCATCTTGCTAGAATTGGGCCACTTCTTTAAACCGTTGCAAATTATGAAATGCTGAATATTACATAGTTAAATCATTTTATTTTGACTTTTGTTTTTAATAAATTAAATTTTATATTTATAAAAATTTTAATAAATTTTTAAAATTCCCTAAACCAGGCTTTATTTATGAAAAAATTCATCGCTTTAAAACTTAAAATTTCTAAAAGTAAAATTTCTTTTCACTTAAATAAAACTCTCACTTGTAATATAATTTCATAGTCAAGTCTTCACGTAAATCAAACTCTCCATTGTAATATAATTCCAATGGACTTTAATTTCAAATTAAAAAATAAGAATACTTTTTTTTGAATATGCTTTTTATTCGACGATCATGTCATGGGAGCCCATGGTCTCCCAGACAAAATGCTATAGCATTATCTTACTGCTGAATTGGGTTATATTCATTCAATGTGCATCGAATTTAAAATATATTTTTTATTTTTAAATACATATAAATAGATACGGTTATCGGTAAATATGAACTACCATATATCTGAGTCATCTGGTTTATTGTTTTTAATTTTGTATTTATAGTAGTTAATTAAATGAAAATATAATAAACTAATAATTAATTTATTTCATATTTAACATTTAAGAAAATTGTTAAATGGTTAGGTAGAGTGTCATCTAAAATATGAAATATTGAATAGCTAATTATATTAGTTTCAATGAATAGTTATTTTTTTCTTTAAATAATTATTATTTAGATAGTGGATAGTGTCACTTGAAATATAAAATATTGAATTGTTAATTATATTAGTTTTAATAATAAAGATGTGAATAGTGACCTTTCTCTTACCAAATGTTTCTAATAATTATATTAATTAGGATGTGAATAACAACCTTTCTCCTATCAAATCTTTCTGACTAATTATTATATTTAATTAAATGAAAAATACAAAAAGGTAATAATTAATTTATTACATATTACATATTTAATAAAACTATTATTTAGACAGCAAATAGTACCACCTAAAATATGAAATATTGAATTGCTAATTTTATTAGCTTCAATAATTAAGATGTGAATAACAACCCTTCTTCTATCTTTTTTTATTTTTTTGCTGAAGCAAGAAACGAACCTTCTATTTATATGAAGCTAAAAAATTGTTACATAAAATACAACAAACATCCTGTGCTTAGGGATCTGAGCCCACTGCTAGAGAACCAAGCTACGGGCCCACAAAATCGAGCAACCTTATAAACCAAACCTTCAAAAAGTTAATAAGCAGACCTGATGTGGAAATAGAGACCACAGTGAAAATATTTCGATACCACAAGGTGATAACCATCGAGCCGTTGTTCCACTCGAAATCCTTTAACCCGCTCCTGAGCCTGAAAGTGCAAGGAAGATATCCCGGTCCCACCATCCAACATGCACAACAAATCTCCGTCGTAGACTACAACGACTAGATCCAACGACTGTGAAGGATATAGGGCTAGAGAGATGAACGAGGAATACCCGGTCGATGAAGGCGGTATTCTCTCTCCTTCTTAGGCCACGTGTAGAATGGTTAGTGGCATCGGAAGCAATTATGTAAAACCATTTACGGTAATGCGGATGCTCGATAACCACTGTTACTGTAGAAAAACCACCATGTACTTTAGCAACGCTGTTGGTGCCTCCTTTTGGTTTCGCACTTTGTCTCCTCCGCCTACCATCCATCTGCGGGGCCCAAAAATACCAATAAGCAGACCCGATACGGAAATAGAGACCACAGTGGAAATAGTTCAAATCCGCAAGGTGGATAACCACCAAGCAGTTGTTCTGCCCGAAATACCTTAACCCGCTCCTGAGCAGGAATGTGCAAGGAAGACATCCCAGTCCCACCAACCAACAAGCACAACAAACCTCAGTCGTAGATCTACGACCTCCAGATCCCACGACTTTGAAGGATATCGAGCTGGTAAGAAGAGCGAGGAATACCTACCCGATGAAGGCGATATTCTCTCTCCTCCTAGGGCCACATGTAGAATGATTAATAGCATCGAAAGCATTTCTGGAAAACCACTTATGGTAATGCGGATGCCCGATAACCACTGTAATCATAGCAAAACCGCCATGTGCTTTAGCAAAGCTATTGGTGCCTCCTTTTGGTTTCACGCTCTTTCTCCTCTACCTTCCATCCATCTACGAGGCCCAAAAATACCAATTCTTGTGTAGCATGTTTGTTAAACCCTTAACAACCATCTTCTTAAATTTCAACTGACTGCTTCCCCTTCATGTGTTAGTGTTGCTCCCTATCTACGCGAGCCAGAGTGTAACAGTCCTCCCGTAGTTGTCCTGTAGGAACCAACTCCCACGAGCAACACTTGTTGCCTCTTGTACAGAGCACCCCTTCATTAGCAAGCTAGTCCACTATTCTGTTAGCATCTCTGCACACATGAACAAAGCTAAGAGTTCTGAGTATTCTTAGGTGAGATTGAATTCGGTGATAACCTGCGAAAGCCTCCAGTGGTTTGAAACTTTGTTTGATGCTATGCCAGTGCCTATCCTTTTGATCGAATTGATAGTTAATTCCAAGTCTGCCTCTATGATTGCGTTATGTAAATTGTGATCAATCAGAATTTCTAAGCCTTGCTCTATGGCCATGAGTTCCACCATGTTGTTAGTTGCCTTCCCCAAATGACTATGAAAGATGAATTTTATATTGCCCTCTTCATCTCTTATGACTCCTCCGTAACCAGCATCCCCAGGGTTTTCTTTTGAGGCTCCATCTATGTTGAATTTCAAAAAGCCATGGGGAGGGGGTTGCCAAAAAGTCGTTCCTTCTGATATGTGCCTTGCATTCTTTTTTATGCCATGAGGGACATGTGACTGGAGCCCCAACAGTTCAAGGATGTGAGCATCTCGTTGTCCAGGGGGTTTCTCAAGAGGTTGCTTCAGAAGGGCATTAACTATTTCTTTAAGTTGTTTTAGGATCTGAGCCATGATGCTTTCTGTTGAACCAGATTTACCTTTGAAGATCTTGTTGTTGCGTTCTTTCCAAACATCCTAGATCAAAAATCCTAGCTCAGGATCCAGGCTAAATTGATTGTTTCATTTTCCGAGAATTCTTTCCTCCAATTCTTTATAGTTTCAGTAATGTCATTTTCGTTCCTGATTGTTTGGTTGAAGATAGAGGCCCCCTAATTCCATAAGGTGGAGGTGAAGGAGCAGAGGTTGAGAAGGTGATCCATAGTTTCCTCCTGCAGACCACATAATTGGCATCTTAATGGACCAGCAAAACCTCTCTTTTTGAAATTTTTCCCAAGTCAGAATCTTTTTATGCTGTACTAGCCACATGAATAGTTTGATCTTCCTCCAGTGTGGGTTGGTCCAAAGGTCATTCCTGTTGAAAAATGTGCAACAAGAAATGTTAAATTTAGAATGTGCTAAAAATAGGACTTCTAAAAATAGCAGTTTGGCCAGTGAGGTCATTGGCCACATTGGGTGAGAGGTGAAACTGCTAAAAAATAAAAAGTTCTAAAAACAACATTTCTGGGTCCCTTCCTATTTAGAGCAATCCCTAATCTATCTATAGGAAGTAAAATTAATTTTGGTCTTAATAGCAGTTTAAAATATTAATTAATTAATCTCCATGAGTTAATTAATTATGAAAAATTAAACTTGAAGTCTTTGTGAGGTCATGCAATTATTTTCTCCCTTGATTAAAGGAGATAAGATTCAGTTCTATAATGAGAGAATCAATTGACTTAGTTCTAACTAGTCAAGTCCAGTTAGATTATTTTAACAAGTTGTTAAAATAATAAAATATAGTTTGTTAATGCTTGCATGCATGTGACAAC
>APFE031321483.1:0-20024 GCA_000404065.3 Pinus taeda
AACTTGACAAAACCTTCCAGTGCCTCGAAAACCATCCTAAGATGCCAATAATAGGTATCTAACCTGCTGAGAAGGTTAGGTTGCAGGCCATTTAGGAAAAGTTGGTGCCTCGTCTAATGCCAAGGGGAAACTCCCCTTGACATTAATTCAATGCTTCCCATGTAACACAACAACTTGTAACTTGGAAAACAAAAGGCATGCAAGCAGATAAAGACCCTACTATTGAGCAGGTCTACCATGTAATATTCATATTAATAAAAGGGTCTTAGAACCCACTATCCTTCAAGTTTGATCAAACCTCTCGTGGGGCGACCATGACATGTAATGAGTTCAGTCTCTTCCTTAATAATTTATTACTCTTTGTTGTCATGTGGTTTGTCATAACATGCGGTTTCTTATGCTACCTAATCTTTGTTATCATGTGGTTTGTTATAGGATGTGATTTTTTATGCCTCTTAAGCATCAAACATGTTTAACTTTGGCATTCATTGCACACATTATATATAAGTCATCCCCTCAAGGATGTACCACATATGCAAACATAATCAACATAATGCAGTCCTTCAATCCATAACCAGTAGCGGAATCAGAGGTTTACTCATTGGAACATTCAAATGACACAACACAAAACATTGTGATATGGGTAGCTCTGATCTGGAATGAATGCAATAACATAATTAACTCATTTTACTAATTGTATCGGGTCCATAATATCAGAGGTTTTGATATCGGAGATAATCGCAACATTCCACAATTTGTAACAAAAGTTTTGATAAACATATGTGATCTTAGATTAAATCCAATTTTTTAATTATACAGGTCCACATATCGAAGATTGGAGGAAATCTGAGGTCAGAGATTATCGCATATAGCAGCACATGCCTTCAAGAATATCGACGACATATGGATCTCGGAGGAAGTGCTCTATCACAAGTCAGACGTCAGGGGGTTCCAAGTGTTGTCATATAACAAAAATATTGAATCATCAATTGTGCATATATGATGATTGTTCATTTGTATACTTAACACATTTCAATTTAAACACATCAATGGTGATACTAACCTAACCACATAGAATAACATATATGACAAACTTGAATTAAAACAAACTTCAATTAAAACGATACTTCAGCCCAAAAACATAACATCAACGTAAAGGTAATAGAACCTGATACACATTCACTCTTCTCATAAGTAAAATCGTTGTGGTTCTTCTTTCTATTAAGACTTGTTTATAGCTATAGTGGTAAAAACCAAAATACTTCTCGCAAAATTTCAGAAGCCCCTTTCTTCATAACAATAAAGGGGATTTAAAGTTTAAAGTCGAAACTCAAATATAGAAAAGTCCATAAAATGTTGTGAGGGTCCAAACAAACCACACTTAAAATAAAAACACAAACTAATAGTACAGTCCTGTTACAACAAGTTGATCAAGACTTGGACAAAGACTACTCTGGCAATCGTCGTTGAAGTTCCAATATATTTGTCATCACCTTCAATTCAGGTGGATGTTCAGGCCTAATGTGAATCCATGCAGTGAATAACACATCGCTGAGAGATGACAACACCTAATTAATTGTATTTAGAAGACACCTCAACATCAACCATTGCCCATGTGGTTTGACTAGGAACTGCTAATGGCATTCCAAGTCAATCTTTGATAGAACTTTTATCCGCTCTGCCTTCTTTGATGATTCTTGTCAAGATTTTGTCAATATTTTAACATCAAGAAACATATCTTTTGTGCACTCTGAGATTAAATTTTCCTCCAAGAGGTTTTCGTTGATTGATTGAATCATGTTTTTCTAGGTATGTCTCTCGCAATATAGATTACCATCTCTACATTTTTAAGCCTTATCTCCCATTATTGGAAGACAATCTCTTTCTGAGATTCTTCTATCTTGGGCAGATTTTCTAATAAAACCTTAGCGTTGTTCTACCAGTCAATGAAATTAGATATTTTCTCTTCAACTTCCTTGCCATATGTCCTCAGATCGGATAGTTGATTCACAAGTGTGTCAACTGATTGATACATCTCTTTGATAATGCTCAAATTTTGGCAAAATAGAACCTGCTAATGAGCAAGCAGGTTATTTAGCTCCCCTACTTCTTTCATGAATTCTATCATCTTAGGATTAGCCTTCAGTTTCTCAATCCTCCGCTCTAGGTCCTATATGTGGACATCCTAACTCTTCATGTCAAATTCATATTGAATCTTCAACCCATCGAAACTAGTTTGCAATTGTGCAAATTGAGCTTGCCATTATTGGATGATTCCTTTCTTTTTTGTTTTCTAAATTTTGTTCAAGGTACCTTATTCTATCATCTTTCTCCCTTAGGAGTTGTTGCACTTCTCTGGCTTTGTTAATTGTTGCACTAGCATAGGCTCCTACATAATGTGATAGTCTCCCAAGATATTCAACAGGGGTCACTTGGGCATCTTTCCAGTCGTTCAAAAGAGGTATTTACAGGGACCAAAGCCTGCCTTTGTTCATTCCTTCTCCTCTTTCTCTGCATGCTGACTATTGCTCTGTGTTTTAGATTGTAAAACACGTTTAGAGGAGGAATCTCCTCAATATTGAGAATGACCTTAAAGGTTGGAAAAATTGGGTTGATTTCCAGATCATCATTGTCCAAAGTTTCCTTAGAAGGATCAACAGTGAACAAGCTCTTCTCAGTGATGACAGAAGTCTTAGCAATCTGTCTATGAAGAAATTTATTGTCTTTTACGGTCACTCTCTTTTGTCACTGCCTTCTTTACCTTTGATTCGCTAGCTGTCGATGTTTCAGTTACATGAACTACATCTTGACTCTGAGATATGCTCACTCATGTGTCTTCTTCTGTGTTCTGGTGATTTTGATTCAAAATTTCACTAGGAAAATGGGAAATCCTTTTAACCATGTATTGATGAAATTCCACTAATTCCTCGAGGCTGAGCCATCCTGTTGCTTCTCTTTCAACCTCTGAATAATTTAATGTCGATTGAAATAAATCATCAAATTTATCAGGCTCGTTTGTAAACTTCTTGATCTTTGCCTATGTTGTAACATTTTTCACAATGTCTACTAGATCATATTACCAATTTGGAATGGTTGGAAAGTTCATCAGTTGGATTTCCTCCATCTCCTTAGTAGCATGTTCGAAATTCTCTAAAGAATAGAATCCACACTAATACAGAAAAACAGGCCAAATTGTCTTTTTGCTTTCTTTCATGACCTTAGACAAACCATCTCCCACAATCTGGTAGGTTGTTTCTTGGGCTAGGAGCTTATCAGGGACGTACAAGGGAAACACATGAGGTTGTGCAAGGCTCCAAAAACTCGAACATAGGTAACTGATTCCTCCCCAAACCATCTTCCAACTGATAATAGGTCAATATTGGTTTCAATGGAGATTCTAGAGCACCTCTCATTTAAAACAAACTAGTAAATAGGAAGGATGACGCCATGGCTAATCTTGTAAAAATGGGGTTGGTATTTTGACCCCCATAGAATATCATGGTAAATGTGAATAGGAAAAGGGTCTTCAATAGTCAATTTTCATCCCATGGATGGAAAATTTGAAGTGAAACAAATACAATCCATAATGTAGGTACTCATGTAGAATGGGACAAACAACAACTTCAGTAAACTTACACTTTTTTCTATATTCTATGATTACATTGCTTAGGTTGCTAGATAGAATAATTCCCCAGTACATTACACAACCATCAGAGGCAACTTCAATTAGGGGCGGCCATTGGTCTAAAAACTTCTGGGTATTCTCATCGCCAAACAATCTAGACATCATTGCAACATCAAAACAATAGGGTTCATTAATAGAGGATAACATACATACCCTTGTCCTCCCACTTATGCTTGCTAACATCTCTTCTCCATCCTCGAATGGCCTCAGATTGGTGTTCATTTTCCTGCATCAAATTCTCAACGAACTATTTATCATATTTCTTCTGAGCTGCTGGGAGGTGGTACATTGCAGAAAAGTCTTTTGTAGTGAAAGAATCGATGATAGTTTGTGTTTGGGTCATGAAGTTCCTATTTGCGATGTTCATATGATCAATGAACCACCTGGTTATATCCATATAAGGCAAGATGCCTGGGTGAGCGCTAATTATATGGAGAAGCGAATTGGCCACATCACTATATGTAATTTCTAAAACAGGAACCCTATCCTCTGTTGTAACTATTCTTCCTGTGATTTTTTGCCCTTCATCTTCAAAAATATTATACATGGCCTCCCAGCTAGAGACCCCAATATCAGGGGTGCATGTCGTGTCGGAAAATAGCCCAGGGATTTCTATGACCTCGGGAGCAGGACCAACTAGCTGTTGTTGAACGAGAATTTTTCTTCTGGGTTTAGCCGGTCGAGACATTTCTCGTGAATTCTGCTTACCGGGACTAGCCTGTGAGGTAAAAACACAAGAATGACCAACGCCTGCACTTAGAGAAAATGACCAATTATGCATGAATCCAATACTTTTATGAGCAGAATCTTTGGGGATCCTTAGTATTAATGAAAGAATTTACAATATTGAAAACCATAAATTCATTACATTTCGTCATTAATTGACAGAACGTGCATCCACGTGGCCTTCACCACACATCAGCTTTAACGACCATTTTAATCGGAGAAATCACATCGTTGTCCTACCAAAACTTGCAATCTCCTCTGTCTCTGAAGTCGATTACTTTTATGAGAACAACTTTAATATAAAATCGCATCTACCCTTCATCACAACTTTTCGAATGAAACCTTCACTTAGATCCGTCGATCTCCAATTGCAATATGTCTTATTGTACACGTCAACTTTACCATAAATTTTAATCGAAAAAATAAGATGGTTGTCCCGGCAAAACTTGCGACCTCATCTATCTTCGTACCGAGTTTATTTATCAAAACATCTTTAATATAATATCACATCCGCCCTTCATCACAGCTTTTGGAATGAAACCTTTGCTTGCATCTTCTAATCTCCGATTGTGATATGCCAATAGCCCTTGCCTCCTTTCAACTCTTTGTGACCGTCGTGCTAGCCCCCAAATCAAAGCCCTCTTTATCGGGCATTTCCATTCGGAGGTGTAACCTTCGTGGACGACATGTCAATTTGTCGATCATAGATCACCTTCTGCGTTTGGCCATTGGTCATGTAGCTTTTCACGTGACCACAGTCTAGCCCCTGTATCAAAACCTTTCAATTGGAGGTTTCGCTTTGATGCACAATACACCTCAACCTCTTATCTCTTATCTCCCATACGTGACACCATCATCGCCATGTATCTGCCACCTGTCACCTTGTGATTAATGCCACGTGTTACCCCTTTTTGGCCTATTGCAAGCCTTGAAACTGTCGAATTCAGTTGCCACATATCCACTGTGTTGGCACATCGTTGTCATGTGTCTCTTATTGGATCCGGTCTTTTGCTACCACGCGTCCCTTCAGGAGGAGAAATAAAACACCCCAACTTCTTTCATTTAGCACACAAATCCTTTGTTAATTTCTTTTCGCCCATCTTGACACATTAACACTAGCGTCCCATTCTCAACGATTTCACTTTGCGTAATATTGCATATTTGGGACACATGTCATGTTAAAACCTCTAGTACCTAATAAGTTGTCTTTTTGCCTCAAAAACAGATAAATTCATGGTTTATGTGTCTTATTAGTGCTACTTTGCACGTCTTAGTGCAAATACTAGTAACTACATCCTTTTATTGCTATGGAAATAATTGTTTTCAAAAAATTGAGAATAACCCTAGTGAAACCAACATTTTTCACATGAAATAGAAGACATTTAAGATTGCTGAAAAATATTAGATAGTAATATTGTATATGGTTACAGTCAAAAAAAATAAATATTAGATAGTAATATTGTATATGGTTACAGTGAAAAAAAATATTGTATATAGTTACAATAAGGTAAAAGTGTTGAACCTATTTCCCTATTAAAAATAATAATCCTGTCCATCCAAAATTACCATTTTTATATAAATTATCTAACAAAATTTTAATGCAGCAAACAACCGGTAAAAAACAAAATTATAACGTTATATTGTAATCATTAAAAAAAATCAAATTCTATTATTAAAATTGCTATAAATAATATATTTTAAAATTGTTATCATTTATAATTATAAATAATGCAACTACATTTAAAAGTAGTATTTAATATTTATATAATTTATTTTGGGGAAAATATTTTCTTCTATTTTTATTTTAATTTTATATTTGTAATAAATATTTATTTTCACATATAAGCCTTAAAAGCCCACGAAAGAGCAGTGGACAAATTTGTACACATGATGGGCGGAGATTTTCTGGTGGGAAAACGTTAGTGATTAACTTTTTTGAACTTTTGGTTTTTTTTATTTATTTATTTCTAAATTTTTGTTTTGATTTTGTTATATTTTTCTTAAATATTTCATAAAAATGTTATAGTTGAAAAATGTTAACTCTAAAATGGGCCCTCTACTTTTAAGGACTTGATTTGTAGAATGAACAGTAAATCAAAGCAACACACAAATGTGACTTAATATTTTTGGACCAGACGGGCATTAATCTCAGTTTTTTGGTCGATGGCTAGATCAGTGTGCCCTTTTAATTTTTTTAGGTAGGATTTCAACAGTGGATAGATAACTTTCTATATTGGAACGTCATCACTTATTTTGACTTTAAATATGGTTTCCTTTAGATTGGGTAGACTAATGTTGTTGAACAGATTTTGTTCCTTTTTAATAACTTTTGTATGACCCAGAAGCTTATATTAATCAATACAACAACCTTAAGATAGTGTATAAACCGGGAGGAACGTTTATATATTTATATATTTAAATTCGGTGGAAACTCAAAATGTTTTGTTTGGTCTTTTGAAACACCAATGATGGCAACGGAGTTAAATAAATTATAATGCGCACAACCTCTGAGAGGACGTACTCCAAGAAAAGCTATTTAACGCGAAGTTCAAGGAAGTAAATGATTCTTTAATATGATGATCTGATTTATTTTTTAAATATTTGGGTTATTTGGGTGATTTCAGTTATCAGGTGATTTATGTTTCAATTGTGTTAGTGTCAGCAACATGGATAGATGTAATCTTGGGTTCATAACTAAAGGGACAAATGATTATGGCTTATCAATATTGAGTGGAGGGTTAGAAGTAGTTCCTCATATTCTTGATTCAGTGGTTTGTGTTTGTCTGTCTAAGAGAACCGTTAGAAGTGGCTTTTGGAGGATGGAGGCTTATTTTGCATTCTACGTGAACGTTGGGGAGGGGGATTTTGTTCTTCTATGTTGGGCAAAAATTTTATTAACACAAAAAGACATAAATCAAAAAGAGAGTAATTTAGGCATAAAGGGTTACCAAGTCACCGTGAACTGCAATATACATCTTGGCGAACCAAGGACTTAATGTATGACAACCAATCTCCCTAAATGTTGTGTTTGGTGTACCACGGTATACAAAGTGGCAAACTCGGTTACCTATGGATGGATAGCAAACTATTGGGGACTCTCAAAATATACGCGACAATACGTGGGAGTGCAATCCATAGTAGTGTGGTCTAATGTGTAACTATTCGATGAGAGGATTCCCATATATTTTACATGCGTGGAGCACCACCAATATACCCAAAGGTACGTGGAGTAATGTCCTATACACTCACATATTGTTGGATAGCTGGCATTGTGTGCATTGCCAATGGCTTTGAGAAGGCATCTGCAAGTATGTTGGCAATGATGTCAAGAGTCATGCTAAGGAGTTGTGTTGGGCAGTTAGCTTGTCTAACAACTGGCAAAAGTGTTGGCATTGATGTCAATTAGACAAGCTTGGTTGTTTGTTGTAGTTGGTGCTAGCAGTGATGGCTCAGGAAGAATCTCATGGTAGTTGTAGGCTTCATGTAGAGAATCATCACAGTAGCAGGCTTATTGGAAAATCCATAAAATGATGATTATAGTTATGGCCCAGGATGGAAGTCCATGGGAGCTACAGGCCTCATGCTAAGGATACATTGTGGATGTGATTCCTAGATGTCCAGAGAGTTTAGGTTGCAGTGAGGTTGGAGTCATCTTTTTAGGTATCAGATGGGCTCAATGGCTAATCGGATCCCTTCCACTAGAAAGTGCTCTGGAAGAGCTTTCCAATGATATGCAGAAGTCCAGAATTGGACTTGTGGGTCAAAAGATATGACCTGCTGAAGTGCAGGGTGTTAAAGCCTTAAGCAGGGAAGAATCCCGCATATCCCAGGTCCTGACTATCAACAATCAAAGGTCCCAACGATTGGAAATCAGAGGTTCTAAGTTGCATCTCATAGCGAATACTATTTTCCAATTAGATATTATAGATCCTGCATATCGGAACTCCTGGAAAATCGGAGGTCCTGGCGAATCGCAATCAGCAATCCTTGGTGGTTGACATCGATGCAACAAACCAAAAAAAGTCAGGATTTGAGCCTCTAGTCTTAAATTGTCAGGAGAGACAAAAGAGAAACTATAAGTGGCATCCGATTGGGTCTAATAAGGACACATGGCAGCTAGTGATGGGCTTCAATGAGGACACATGGCAGTTTCTAGTAGGCTCCGATAAGGACAGATGGTAGCGTCTAGTAAGCTCTGATAAGGACACATGGCAGTAGGTGGTGAGCTCCGATGAGGACACGTGGCAAGATCTAATTGGTTCCGATAAAGGACACATGGCCGCTTATGTCAGCATGATGTCACGACACGGAGGGACACGTGGCAGGTTGTTTCGATGTTTATGGATGGCCTAATGGGCCATATCTAAGTGACACATGTCACTAGTTAGAATATGCCGCGTGTCAGGTGATGAAATCACATCGACGTTCGATAATTGGAGGTTTGCGATGGTTGGCACATTGGCCACATTTAGGAATCACCGATTAGAGGGCTTTGACATGGGGGCTAGCACGCGGTCGCAATGTGTTCACGAACCAAGGGCTAGGGATGAACAAAGGGGTCAATCGGAAATCGACGATCAACAATCTCTGATGGACAACACATTGTGACAAAGTGGAAATCGCTAATAAGGGGGCTCCAATATATGGCTACTGCATGGTCTAGAGGAAACTCAGAAAAAACAAGGGCCAATGAGTTAACAAAGGGAGTGTAGCCCCCGACGGGAGTCTAAAGGCTTAAGCACCTTAAGGCTAAGTCACTAGTCACGACCCTCAGTCATATGGTAAAAAGTGCACGGTAAGGGCTAAGCAGAAGGAGCTCGGAAATCAAAGATCGACGATCGGAGGATTGCGGTTGTTGGCACATGGGAAACAATTGAAGACATTGATAAAGAGGGCTCTGATATGTGTTAGCGCTTTGTCGTGAAACTAACAGAAAACCAAGGGCACAGAGCATAACATCAGGAGAAAGGTCCCCGACAGGGGTCTGAAAGACTTAGAACCTTAAGGCCAAGCCCCCGATCACATCACCCGATCCTATGGTGGAGATACAACAAGGGGCTAATCAAAAGAGGCTTGAATACCAAAGATCGACAATTGGCAATTTGCAATGTTGCGCCACTGTGATGTTGCAATGAAAAGCTCTGATACAACGGTATAGAGGAGCATTGAAGGCGTATGGCTTGGAAGCTACAGGTTTGAATAAGTGCAGAGGAGTTGGTCTCAAGAATGTATGGTGACTGTCAGAGATCGTCTGGTCAAGGGCAAGGACCATGATCTTAATTAAGAGAGTGTTGGGTCTGCCATGAGACAAGACTTGTTATTCCTATGCTCTGATGTACGTCTCAGTGAGTTAATAAGATAGATGGATCATCAAAAAACTATGAGACAAGGCAACATGGACAATGGTCTACAGAAAGGCCATGCCTGAGTATAGTGAAGCCATGTTGAAGTGTTGTCAAGCTCTGTGAGCCTTGAATAGGCATGGAGAGTCTCAGTGATGGGAGAGATGTAATATAAAGAGGATTGTGCCTGGTTTGAGTAAGCAGGTGGACTGAGAATTAATTCTCAGTATGGGGAAACAATCAGGGGCCCATTCTCAAGTGAGTGCAGTGGCAAAGACCAATTCCGATGCAGAGAACATAATGTAGGGCCATGTCGAGGTAAAATGTGTAGTGTTGACACAGGCCAGTGTGGCAACATCGATCAAGGAGACAACAGAGGAATAAAACCCAAGAGCTCGATTGAGCATGTAGGGGAAAATAATATTGTTTCCATAAAGCCAAGAAAAAAGAGCTCTAAGTAAGTGCACTACTATGAGAGGCTAAGTGAGAGCCAGTTTTGCGTGTAAAGGTTGACAATGTCTTAGCAGAAGAAAAGAGACCTCGAGAGAAACACTCTATGTGTTAGGTTGAAGGCACTTGTGCTCTGTGTGAAAAGGTCGATAGTTGCCTTTGTGTTGTGTGTGTAAGGCTGAAAGTGCTTGTTGGCTGTGAGTTTAGGTTAAAGTTCCTGTGCTCTATGTTTAAGGTTGAAGCTCCTGTATGCTTTATGGAAGGTCGAAGGTGCTTGTGAGCTTATGTGAGCAGAAGGCAGAGAGATGAGTCTGTGTTGTGTGAAGCAAGGATGAGAACAAACTTTCTGTTGTGGAGAGCTGAGTTGCCGAGAGTTTAGTGCATTTTATTGAAGGGGCATAGACAAAGCTACATAGATGGTGATGAGCAACTATTGTTGAGAAAATCACCGGGCTGTTGAAGAGAGTTGCAAAGAGTTGCAAAGTGCAACAGAGTGAGTAGAGTTCAAAGTTGTTATCAGGAAAAGTTGTTACCAAATCATAGAGGACATTCAGTTCCTATTTGAATGTGGGTTGGTTCCTACATACAGGAATTCGGTGCTTCCATCTCTAGTGGATCTTGGGAAGGCTTGGGAGTCAGTGTCTCCTGCAAGTTGGTGCTTGCACAAATCCATGGAGTTACAAGTCGGTGCTCGCAACAAATCCATGAGGTCAATGCCTCACATGGTGCTTCTAGTAAGTTGGACAGGTGTCTACAATAAGAGGGAATTGGTGCTTCCTGCTAGTCGGTGCTAGCAAACAAACAAAGGGAGTTGGTGCTTCCTGTGAGTGGGTGCTCTTAATTTACATCAATAACAACAACAAGCTTTGTGGTTTTTCCCCGAAAGGGTTTCCACGTGAAAAAACCCTGTGTTGGATGTGTATAATGCTTATGATTTATTTGCTTATATGTTGAGTTTATGTTGCTGCCACATTATATATAGTTGGTGGTTAGATGGATGAATTCCAAGTTAAATAAGAACAGTAAATTGGCATAAATAAGTTAAAATTAGCCATAATATTGATTCACCCCCCTCTCAGTATTATCATTGTTTCCCAACAATTGGTATCAAAGCCAAGTTCCTTCAAAAATAGCTTAATCGCTAGAAGGTAGATCAAAGGGAAACAATGGCTAATGAAGTTTGGCTAACAGTAGTAGGAGTTTGATATTTAGATGAATCAGACTGTGGGCTTAATAACAAAGTCTGGGAGGTTTTAATGATGGAATGTTTACTGGCCTTGAATGTTGACATGTGGAACTCCGTTCATTATAGAGAAAAGAATGAGCATAATGAAAAGGCCAAGGAGGTCATCATGAGAGGGCTATCTAAGATGGATGTTGACAAGGTGAGGCATTATAAGTCAACAACAAAGTGATGGATAGTCTACAATGTTTCCATAGTGGAGATAGCCATGAGGGTAAAGAATATGCTAACTCATCCCTGTTGCTATAGCAACGAAACAGAAAGTGGAGAAATTGTTGCTCATAACACTTCTATGGATGAGGAAGATGTCTCAGAAGAGAGACCTTTCTGCTCGGAAACTAGCACCTTTGGTGGTGAAGAAAAGGATCCAGATGAAGGAATCTTTTCTGAAAATAGGTTGTCCTCATATCTAAAAGAGATCAAGGACCTATCAAAGGAAATTGTCAAGTAAGAGGAGAAACTGAAACTATATGATCTTGAGAATGAGAAGTTGAGCAAGACATTAGTTGATCTAAATACTCAACTAGAAGAGGCTAGCAGGATGACTGAGAGATTAAACAATCAGCTGAGTGTGAAGGAATCTTGCTGCGAGAGACTACCAACCAAGGTAGTCTCGAGACATGACTTAGAAAAGTAAAAAATGGAGTTGTCTCAGTGTCATAAGCTTGAGGGTTCCAACAACACTAAAATAAAGTTTGTTGGAAATTGTTCGCATCAAGGAAAGAAACAACCAAAAGAGAAGAAACGGTAGTAGCAGAAGTCTAATAAGCAGCATTCGATAGTGGAGCAGAAGCCCAAGAAGAAACAACAGGAAGTGCAACAGAAGATGACAAGGCAGTTGCAAGGAACAGTGCATGATAGTAATGCTAATTTTCATAAAAGGCACAAAAAGATCTAGCAAAGGACCCCTCTTCCTCAACAACAGAACCTTCAAAGAAAAGGTAACTTTTGTTAACAAAAGCCTTTAATGGTTTTTGTTTTTCTTGCAATAATTTCGGACATAAAGCCATAGACCACAGATGGCATGCAAGAAAACAAGATGTGTTGGGTAGAAGTAACCCAAGAATGCACATTAAGGCTATGTGAAAAAGGGTAACTTCTCTACCCCATTCTTATGACAAATCAAATGTTACGATTGTGGAAAATTTGGGCAAAAGAGAGCTGGTTGCAAAAGTGAGAACATAAAATTTCTCAACATATGCATGCAAATGTAGCAGCTCGAGGTTTGAAGACAAGAAGAAAGAATGAAGTAGAAAAATACAAACTTGTCTTCAGTGCTCTGTGTCAAAAGAGAAAGATGAAAAGAGGAGGAGGTAATCAAATGAATGATCCTCCTACTCTTGTGGCAGATCCCTCTGAAAGGAAGAAAGGCTTCAAGAGGGTTTGGGTGAAGAAAGAGGAGCTGAAAGGAAAGTTTCCTCTACCCAAGCGTAGCCGTGAAGAAGCCCAAACAGGGGCAAAGAAGAAGCTAGAGGGGAATGCTTCTATCAAAACTCAACCTTTGAAGGTCTGGAGGAAGAAAGGGGATGGTCTTCTCAGGGGGAGTAGATCCTCTATTTCTCTTCAGTAAAGGAAGAGAAGGGCCTCAAGGGAGGCCAAATGAGTCAGATGCAGGAGGCGATGAATATGAACAATATGGCACATCTAATTGATGAAGGTGGATTGCAGCGAGCATGAGGAGTACACAACAATATCTCTTGTTGTGGGAAGAAGATGAGCTGCAGTGGAAGTGTGGAATGACAGGAAGCTCACATTCATGTCAGGTCCACAGGATCAGTCCCCACACAAAGGCAAGGAAGCTTTGCGGGAGATCAAGGAGCATTAGCTCAGGGGGAGCTGCTTTGACAAAGCAGTAGCAGGAAACATGGATAGCCTCAGAAAGGAGGATTGCTGAGAAAATGAAAGGTTTTCATCTTTGGTGAAATACTCTTATTTCATTCAAGTTGTAAGTTTGATTATGCATAGTAGTCATGTGTTCATGAAACACAATTGGCGTAAGCTTTTCATGTCCCTTAACCCTCAATTGGTATAGCTATGTCAATTGGTTATGTTGGACTCATGTTGAGTAACCTTACGTGGAAATGGACATTTATTTTTGAGAAAGAAATAGAAGAGTTTGCCTGGTACAGTGTTCCATTTGTATCATTTCCTTTGATGCAATTGTTATGGGTTTTGAAGCAATCCCTATAGTATGAGAATGATCTCAAGGGGAGAGGTGGAGATGCTTAAGAATGAGAGTAGTCTCGAAAGCAGCAAAAGAAACAAGAAGGGTGAGCCAAAATGCATCATTGTAACTTGGTAATTGCAGCAACAAAAATACCATGTGTAGTTCAATGGGTATCAATCCTTTTGATACAAAAATATGCATTGGTGGACATATTTCTCAGCCAACAACCATAAGGTGTCCAAAACTGGAAGGACAAATCAGAGGTAGTGTATGTTCCTTGGG
Organism: Pinus taeda; assembly: GCA_000404065.3. NCBI lineage: Eukaryota > Viridiplantae > Streptophyta > Pinopsida > Pinales > Pinaceae > Pinus > Pinus taeda. The sequence continues at coordinate 13,896 of APFE031321483.1, forward strand.
AGCATATCTCATTTTCCTAGTTTATGGAGCAGCAACAATGACAATCTTGGTAGATAAGTCTGCAAGGCATAATGCACATCCTGACTGCTAGACTCTAGTCCTCACACTCAGTGAGAGCATGGGGAGAGAAAGGTAGCTTGTAGCCCCTTTGCATTAATGTTAAAGGGGGAGAAAAGTTGTGGAGAAGTTGTGATGGAAATAAGGTCATTGGTGTCTAATACCATGAGATGTGTGGAAGTAGCTTAAGGTTTGGCCATCACTTGGAAGATAAGAGCATGGTGTGTTGTCATCAATGCCAAAGGGGGAGATTTTTGGATAATTGGCATTGTGTGTGCGACCAGTGGCCTTGAGAAGGCATCTGCAAGTGTGTTGGCATTGATGTCAACAGTCATGCTGAGGAGTTGTGTTGGGAAGTTGGCTTGCCTAACAACTAGCAAGAGTGTTGGCATTGATGTCAACCAGAAAAGCTTGGTTGCTTGTTGTAGCAGATGCTGGAAGTGATAGTTCAAGAAGAATCTCATGGTAGTTGTAGGCTTCATGTAGAGAATCACCATAGTAGTAGGCTTATTGGAAAATCCATAAAATGATGATTATAGTGATGGCCTAGGATGGAATTCCATGGGAGCTGCAGGCCTCATGCTAAAGACACATTGTGGATGTGATTCCTAGTTGTCCAGAGAGTTCAGGAGGAGAAGACTAGAAGTGACATTGGATCCATATTTTTAGTTATCAAATGGGATCAATGGCTAGTCGAACCCCTTCCATTGAAAGTTCTTTGGAAGATATTTCTAACGATATGCCGAAGTCCAGAAATGGACTTGTGGGTCAAAAGATATGACCCGTTGAACTTCAGGGTGTTAAAGCCTTAAGCAGGGAAAAATCCCACATATCGCAGGTCCCGACAATTAGAAATTAGAGGTCTCGATAATCATAGGTGCCGGAAATAGGAAATCAAGGGTTCTAAGGTGCATCACACAACAAATGCAATTTGTTGATTATCAATTAGAGATCCCGCGTATCAGAAGTACCAACGAATTGCAATCGACGATCCTTGATGGCTGGCATTGGTGCAACAAACAAAAATATGTCGAGATTTGAGCCTCTAGTGTTAAGAACCGAAAGATAGACTATAAAGAAATTCATCATGAAACCAAGGTGGGTGAGGCAGTTTCTCTCTTTTCTAGGTAGGACACGTGGTGGCATCCGATTGGGTCTGATAAGGACACATGGCATCTAGTGATGGGCTCTGATGAAGACACATGGCAATGTCTAGTAGGCTTTTATAAGGACAGATGGCAGCATATGGTAAGCTCCAATAAGGACACATGGTAGCAGGTGGTGATCTCTGAAGAGGACAAGTGGCAGGATATGATTGGTTCCGATAAGGGACACATGGCCACTTACATCCATATGACATCACAGTACAGAGGGACACGTGGCAGGTTGTTTCGATGTTTATGGATGGCCTTATGGGCCATATCTGAGTGACATGTATCACTGGTCATAAGATGCCATGTGTCAAGTGATGGCATCACGTTGGTGATCGCCAATCAGAGGTTTACGATGGTTGGCATATTGGCCACATTTGGAAATCGTTGATTAGAGGGCTTTGACATGGGGGCTAGCACGAGGTTGTGAAGTGTTCAAGAACCAAGGGCTAGGGCTGAACAGAGGGGCCAATCGAAATAGCCCTCGATAGGAGTGTAAAGGCTCAAGCACGTTAAGGCTAAGCGATTGATCACGACCCTCGGTCTTATGGTAGGAAGTGCATGGTAAGGGCTAAGCATAAGGAGCTCAGAAATCAGAGATCGGCGATTGGAGGATTACGATTGTTGGCACATGGGAAACAATTGAAAAACATCGATAAAGAGGGTTGCAATATATGGTAGTGCTTAGTTGTAAAACTAATAGAAAACCAAGGGTGCAGAGCATAACATGAGGAGAAAGGCCCCCGATAGGAATTTGAAATACCTATCACCTTAAGGCCAAGCCCTCGGTCACAACACCCAGTCCTATGGTGGAGATACAACAAGGAGCTAATCGAAAGGGGCTTGAATACCAAAGATCGACAATTGATAGTTTGCAATGTTGCACCATTGTGATGTTGTAATGAAAAGCTCTGATACAATAGTATAGAGGAGCATTGAAGGTGTATGGGTCGATACTTATAGGTTTGAATGAGCGCAGAGGAGTTGGTGTTAGGAATGTTTGGTGTCTGTCAAAGATCATCCGGTCAAGGGCAAGGATCACAATCTTAATGAAAAGAGTGTTGGTATTTCCATGAGATGAGACATGCTATTCCTATGCTCTAATGCACATCTTAGTGAGTTGAGAGGATAAATGGATCAGCAGAAAACTCTGATACAAGGCAACAAGGACAATGGTCCACAGAAAGGCCACGCCTAAGTACAGTGAAGCCATGTTGAAGTGCTATAAAGCTATGTGAGCCTTGAATAGTCATGGAGAGTCTCTGTGATGGGTGAGCTGGAACATAGAGAGGATTATGCCTGATTTGAGTAAGCAGGTGGACTAATAAATAATTCTCAGTATGGGGAAATAGTTAGGGGCCCATTCTCAAGTGAATGTCGTGGCAGAAACCAAGTTTGATGCAGAAAATAGAATGCAGGTCCATGCTGAGGTAAAGTGCGCAATGTTGACATAGGACAATGTGGTAGCATCGATCGAGGAGACAACGGAGGAACAAAACATAGGAGCTTGATTGAGCAAGTAGGGGAAAATAATATTGTTGTTATAGAACCAAGAGAAAAGAGCTCTGAGTAAGTGCACTATTGTGAGAGGCTAAGTGAGAGCCAGTTCTGCGTGTAATGGCCGATTGTGTCTTAGCATAAGAAAAGAGATCCCAAGAGTAGCACTCTGTGTCTTAGGCTGAAGGTGCATGTGTAAAAAGGTTGATAGTTTCCTTTGTGTTGTATGTGTAAGGAAAAAGGTGCCTGTGCACTGTGAGTTGAGGTTGAAGTTCCTGTGCTTTGTGTTTAAGGTTGAAGTGCATGTGTGCTTTGTGGAAGGCCGAAGCTCCCTGTGAGCAGAAGGTAGAGATTTGAGCCCGTGTTTTGTGAATCAAGGACGATAGCAAACTGTCCCTTGTGGAGAGCTGAGTGCATGTTGTTGAAGGGGCAGAGACATAGCTGCATAGATGGTGATGAGCGACCGTTGTTGAGTAGATGACATGGTTGTTGAAGACAGATGAAAAGTGCAGTAGAGTGAGCAGAGTTCAAATATGTTATCAGGTAGAGTTGCTACCAAATCATAGAGGACATTCAGTTCCTATTTGAATGTGGGTTGGTGCCTACATACAGGAATTTGGTGCTTCCATATCTAGCGGAGCTTGGGAAGGCTTAGGGGTTGATGTCGCCTGCAAGTTAGTGCTTGCATAAATCCAAGGAGATCCAAGTCGGTGCTTGCAACAAATCCATGAGTTCGGTGCCTCACATGGTGCTTCTGGTAAGTTGGACATGTGTCTACAACAAGAGGGAGTCAGTGCTTCCTTCTAGTCGGTGCTAGAAAACAATCAAAGGGAGTTGGTGCTTCCTGTGAGTGGGTGCTCACAAAACACATTGATGTAATAGAGTGAGTGCTCTTAATTTACATCAATAAAAACAACAAGCATTGTGGTTTTTTCTCGAAAGGGTTTCCACATGAAAAAATCTTGTGTAGAATGTGTATGATTCTTATGGTTTGTTTGCATGTATGTTGAGTTTATGCTACTGCCACATTATATAGATGTTGGTTACATGGATGGATTCCAAGTTAAATAAGAAAAGTAAATTGGCATAAATAAGTTAAAATTAGCCATAATATTGATTCACCCCCGTCTCAATATTATCATTGTTTCCCAACACATACGTGGAATGAGATTTCACCCTTGAGATGCAATGCAGGCAAACAATGAAAATTCCTATGTTTAATGACTCTGGAACACGTCTCTAACATAGACCTATAAGTGTTTGTGTTAATATTACAAATGCTCCTTAGGTTGATTCAATAAATTTTACTATTTATATTTGATTATGTTTCAGTTTTAGGGCTCACCATGAATGTCACCTGAATATCCTAAGATGCAAATCTAGCATGAGAAAATAGAAACCCTTTCTCTTTCAATGAAAATCTAGCTAAGGAAGGGAATAAACAATCAATATGTGACACACAATATGTAACAAACAAGATGCAAGATGCATTTTCCTTTCTAATGCAACTGTTCCTATACTAATGCACATGCAAAACCCTAAATGCCGATGCAAAATTTTTCTTTTCACCACACTTAATTTTCAAAACGGAGAAAACTAAGATGCAAAATGTTCAATTACACTTTTTCAGAATGAGGACTAGAACAACAATTCATCCAAGCAATCAAAAATCAAACTAAATTAGTTTGCAAGCGACTAAATGATAAGAACAAAGAAAAATCGAAACCAATTCTTATCAAAGGAAAACAACACAAATGCAAACCAAATAGAGGCTTTAGAGAGACCATAAGGCATTGAAGACTCAAGGAAGTTCAGCTGGAAGTAGGCTAACCAAAGATAGAATCAAGAACCAAGGCAAAATTCATGCAAAAACATGGGCCAACACTGGTGCAGGAGAGGCACCAATGCGTTGCAACACTGGTGCAGAGTGGACCAGGGTGAGGTGCAACGCTCTGGAAAAGGCATAGGGGGTGTGTTGGGCCCGAGAAAGAGGTTTACAGCATAAAAAATTCAAAAAAGGTTCAATGAAATCACTTCCTAGATCTATTCTTGGTTGGATGATATAAAAAAGGTCTAACAAGGAGGTAGTCAAACATAATGGACAAGGATATCACTAAGGGAATGCTTCGTTCCCCAGCAGAGTCGCCAATCCATTATACGCGATTTATGATTACGGATAAAAGTATCTCCCCTAGGTCAATAGCTAACCTAGAATAAAAGAGAGACAAGGAACACAATGTTTTTCCTTCAAGTAAATAGATGATGGGGTGAGGTCTACATGGAATCCTTCGCACGATTTGCTCCTTCTTTAGCTTGGAAGCTCCAATCACAACTTTGACTGCCAAAATTAGAACTTGCATAATCAGATAACATAAGCCAAGAAACTATGAGATTTATGTAATATCATCTAAGTACTTCAATTAATAGAACAACATGGTATTGAAATAAGTGAAACAACTTCACATATAGGAAAACAACGAATTATTTTCATTACTATAAATGGAAGGAGATTACAACCATAAGTAGCAGTTGATCGTGTAGAAGTGATCCTCCAATTTGTTGACTTTTCCTTTCCTTGTCACAATATGCACCTCCAATCATCCTAAATGTTGTAGCTCTGATACCACTTGTTGTAGATCTAACCCAAGAATATTATGATAATACAAATAAACCCAAGAATAACAAGATAAAAATAGATAGAAATGCTTCTTTATTGATCAAACCCTTAAGGTAGGGCAACACCATACATTCACTCCTTAAGGAAGGAGAACACTCCACAAGCCATATGCCTGTTCATACAAGAATACGTCTCTTCATATCTCTCCATGTGGAGTCTCTAGCCTCTATATAGGCCTCATACATACAATACCATGCATCATTACCATGGTTTCCTCATACCATCAACTAATACCATGGGCCCCTTACATTATTATTAACTACTTGTGGTCCCTTACATGACATGGGTTAACCACCTTATTTATTACTATGCCCATCCCATTATTACATTATTACCTTAGGTACCTCCCTCGGTACCCCATATTACCCCCCTAGGTATATAACATTCCACCCCCCTAGCATGTTTCGTCCCCGAAACATGGGAAGAACACAAATAATAAGATCTACTCAAAAGAGTAGTCCACTGATACCATGCACGTGCATCTAGCCATCCAAGAGAAAGGTGAACCCTCGATCTCACTGGTGCCTTGCTCGCTTGAGATGGAAGTTGACCGTGGCAGCTCTTTCGTGTTGATGTGTAGTAGGTGGATCGTCTCTCCTTTGTATTCATCATGTGACTACTTGGTTTCCATCTTGATGGTTGTCTTGCGGGGTGATGTGGGTGATGATATGTTGAAGTTTTAACCCACGATGGCTTTTGCTTGACTTCACCCTGCTGTGGTGCCTGTTGTGGGGTCTTCTTTTTCAA
>APFE031321483.1:20419-30866 GCA_000404065.3 Pinus taeda
ATCAAACCCTTAAGGTAGGACAACACCATACATTCACTCCTTAAGGAAGGAGAATACTCCACAAGCAATATGCTGGTTCATACAAGAATACTTCTCTTCATATCTCTCCATGTGGAGTCTCTAGCCTCTATATAGGCCTCATACATACAATACCATGCATCATTACCATGGTTTCCTCATACCATCAACTAATACCATGGGCCCCTTACATTATTATTAACTACTTGTGGTCCCTTACATGAAATGGGTTAACCACCTTATTTATTACTATGGCCCATCCCATTATTACATTATTACCTTGGGTACCTCCCTCGGTACCCCATATTACCCCCCCTAGGTACATAACACTAAATGCACGGAATGATGACCACTCACTACAGCAGCATAAGGGCATAATCATTCTCCAAAAGCCAACCCCCAACCACATAGAAGGCTGGGAATATATAGAGAAGTATGGTAAGTTGGGAGTTCTTATTTAATTGCCAATCTAAGGTAAGATATCCAAATTTTATGGAGGGATAGGATCAAAGGATAAGTAGTGAAAACTCCAATGTAGGGATTGATAGGATTTGAATTTTTTATCCAAGGTAAGTAGTTGTAACAATTTTTGGAAACCCCTAGAAGAGGAAGCTTCTGGAATCCCGATCATTCTCCTGGATTTCTAGAACCAATGCAGGTGAAAAGGGGAGAAACCAACTAGTGACCAACATAGGCCATAGTGGAGAAATCTACTGGTGAACACACCCTAGTCTTACAGGGACCGTTGGTCCTCAAACGGGCACAAATGAAGCAGTTTAGGGCTCAAACTCTGGGAAATGAAAGGTACATGCTTAGGGATTTGCGAAAGATAGTGAAAAGGGGGAATAGGATGTTAATTAATCCCATTAGGAGGCTCACTGATCGGATGTGAAAAAATGGCCTATTACACAAAGTCCATAATTTACTAGCGAATTAAAGAAAAGTAGAGAACATTTGATCAAATAGTGAGATCCAACAATAACTCAATGTTTTTTTTAATGTTGAGCAGGAAGATCTGTCTAGCATGGATTTCACATTAGATTGATGACCAAGTGGCATATGAGATTTCACGGTCAAATAACTCTTTTTGTAAATATTCACCTAACCGAAATATTTTCTTGTACCAGGATGGAAATCAGTCCTTCAAACAATTAAGTGGACCACCTAACTTTGTTATTTTGTTCATGTGGGAAAATAATATTGGATATTTAATATTAGTTATAACTAATAAGATATCTAATGCTAAGTTTTAGCAAGGTGTTACTTTACAATGCAACAATCAACTTTTAAATATTATTTTACTAAGCAAGCAGGGAAATGTTGACTGTTATTTATGTCATTATTCATTCACTATATTGATTGCCTATACATTTACATACCTTCAACCTGCTATTCATAGAAATTATCGTGATTGAATGCTTAGATTAAACCCTGGTGTATGACGTGCTTGATCGACATGTCATCCTTCCACAAATCAATGGAACAAAGACTGATCATAGTTAATTTTTACGGATGACATTGAATAATAAGTTAAAAGTCAATGGTTAAGTCTCATTTATAAAGAAATTTTAACTTTTGTTTTGTTTTGATTTTTATTTTTGTTTTGTTTGTTTGGTTTTTTTGTTTTTTGTTTTAATTAAATTTTTAATTTGACAATTTGTATTAAAGTAAACTAAAAATTGTCTTTTCATTTTGTCTATCTAATAAAAAATTAGAAATTTTGAATTTTATAAATCTAAAAATATATTTTTAAAGATTCCACAATAAGTGGCCTCGGCGTAAAGCGAAGGGCCAGGAGGGGCATTTAACCCCATCCCACATGACATGAGAAGACATGAAGTGTGCTCAACACACCTTAGGTGGTGCACGAGAACATATCATTCATGAAGGGTGTTGCAGTATATGTGATATGTGGGTTCTCTTCAATGGTTGTTGGATTTGCTGTAATGGTTGGAGGGAAAATGGTAGGCAGCATCTCTGTTGGAGTGCAGGGTGGCTTGTTATCCCCATCCTTGGCTCCCCAAACTGCAATAGTTAGAATGAGCACCATTTTAGACCTTGAAGGTTTATCCCTTGTCGTGGTAGTAGCTCAACATATAATGACTTGGGACCTTGGTTCATGGTGGTCTACATAGACACCCGGCGGGAGTAAGGAATTGGTGTGAAGCACTCAACAATGAGGGTAGATGATTACAATAACTTTGTGTGCAACCACTTCATTTCCAATCTCACTGGTTAAATTCTCCCCCCCAAACTTTAGGTTTGCTCAACTTTTTTCTCCTATCTGGAATGTTAATTTTTATCGCATAATGATTATATGGCATGGAGTTAATTTGAAATAGAGTAGATTAGTAATGATGTGCTAATTCCCCATTCATAATAAAACCAAATATGCTTCTTATAAAGTGCTTAAGGATTAATGTTTTTGCTTACTTAATTGATTCCAATGAGATTTTCTATTGTAAATGTTAGAAGCAATTTAACATAAACATATGTTGAACAACAACAAAATAACAACAAAGAACATCAAAATACAACACACAGTAAGCACATGATAAAGGAGTTCACCCGTCCTGGGTTATGTCTCCTTGGTCCAACTTCCAATGGCTTGGGCCTCTCTATTATACTCAAATTACAACAAAAGTGTGTTTACAATGCTCAGATGCCTCTGAAACCTGTCTCCATGAGTTCAAAATGCCCAAAGATGGCTTTAGCCTCTTTTTGCATCTCGTTTGGATAAGAATTGAAGAAGTTATGACTTCTCCCAGTTCTCCCATTATTTATTCCACAAAATTCTCCAAGACCGACGGAAAACCACATTTTCACTCCAAAATCCGCTAACCGAGCGAGAATTTTACCGCGTCGCGAGCCATAACCTGTCAATTGGACCGCGAATCACAATCGACGATGTCTGGCGGTAATAAACTGTGGGCTTGTTATCTATGTGATTACGATATGCAAATGCAATTTATTGCATCATAATCCGGGCAGATATCGCATCACAATGTCTGGGGGCAGATTCTTATTGCCACTGCGATTGTGATATGTGATTGCATCGCATTGCTGCTCCCAACCTTACCGGGGCAGATTACCTTAACTCCTCCTTGCTTGCGATTATGATATGCGATCCGCTTGTTTCCTACGATATGCGATATGCAAGGGCTAATGGTGGCATACCACTTGGTGCCTCGTCATTCACTGAAGGGTTTTTCCACGTCATTTAATCCTGCCATGTGGACAAGTCAAACTTGAACTTTAACTTGTTCTAACTTCTGCATATGAACTCAGATTTGAGTGTCATTCATACCGTTGGATTAAGAATGATGAGATCTTCGATTTGAAGTTAAATACATGAAGATTATGAAACTATGATTTTTGAGCTTAATTTTGAGCACCTGATCACTCCTCCCCACTGGAAGCCTTTTGGACCCCAAAAGGATTTCTTTCAGTTATTGAAAAAATGAGGATATTGTTCCCTCACCTTCCCCTCTTCATTCAATTTGGCCTTTGATGGATTTGTACCTTTGAGACCCACTCGAAGATAATCAACATTTCCCCTCTTTGATGACCTTGTTCTTCTGCCAAGTATGGTGTCTTACTGAAGCTCATTAAGGAATTCTGGAGAAAGATCTTCAACTGATGGAATCTGTACACTTTCTCCTTGATCTTCAATCAAATTAGGCTCATACAATCTCAAATTTTCAACATTAACAACAGAATAAATTTGCATATATGAAGGCAAATCAAGCTTGAAAGAATTACTACCAATCTTTTCCAGAATTTTAAATGAACCATAACTGATTGCTTTCAGATTTTTACCTTCATCTTGAAGCCTTTCCTTGCTAATGTAAATCTAAACTTAATCACCTACTTGAAATTGATGATCCACATGATGCATATCATGTCTTGCCTTATACTTGCCTTGACTCTTTTCTAGTTGTTCTTGAACTGTTTGGTGAAACCACTGAATTTGCTCAATGAATTTCTTTGCTCTGTTTATGTCACTATGCCCATCTTCAGCTACATCTTTCTCAAAGATGAAATCCAAAGACGATTTGGCAAATAACCAATACATACCTCAAAGGGTGAAGTTAGAGTAGAAGAGTGTTTTGCTCGATTGTAAGCATGCTGAATATAATTCAATTATTCATCCCACAAGTTAGGATGTTTGCTGTAATATCCTCTTAGCAAATGAATAACGGTCTTGTTAACCACTTTATTTTGACCATTTGTTTGCAGATGGAAGGTTGTACTTTTCTTCAACTGGGTGTCCATTAAGTTCCATAAACTTGACCAAAAATTTCCAACAAATTGAGAATCACGATCACTTACAATAGAAGTAGGTAATCCAAAATGAACCCATACATTTTGAAAGAGAATTTGAGCTGTTTGTTGAGCTGTAATTAATTTTTTACAAGGAATTAATATGCACATCTTACTAAACCTATCCAAAACTACATACAAATAATCATGATCTTTTCTTGATAAAGGAAGACCTCCTACAAATTCCATAGAAACACTTTCCCATGGATGTGAAGGTACTAGAAGTGGTGTGTACAATCCTAGTTTCCTATTACTAGGCTTACTGACTGCACACAATGAACAACCTATGATAAAATGTGGCACACTTTCAAGCATATGAGGCCAGTAACAATACCTTTGAAGATTTGCCATTGTTTTACTTACACCGCAATGTCCAGCAATAAGAGAAGCGTGTGCTTCCCTTGTGACATTTACTATCTCTCCCCGTGGAACACAAAGTTTTCCAAAATGATACAATATATTATCATGTACATCGTAGTCTAATTCCTTAACTTGGCAACCTTGACTCAAGTTTGAATATATCTCTTGAAAGTCAACATCATTTATGTATTGTTCAACATAACTTGAAGGTAAAATAGAATTATTCTTGAGTAAAATGGTTACATTAACAACTGGTCTAGAAAGAATATCAACAACTCTATTATAAATACCTTTCTTGTACCTGATTACCAAGTGGAATTGCTGTAAAAATACCATCCAACGAAAGTGCCTTGATTCCTGCAATTTTGTTTGAGATTGTAGATATTGCAAAGGTTGATGGTTGATGTGAATAATGGTTTCTTTTCCCATCAAGTAATGCTTCCATTTCTTCACACTTTGCACCAATTCGTAAAGCTCTTTATCATAGGTAGGATAATTAATAACAACACCATTAAAAATCTCAGATTGAAATAAAATGGGCTTACCATGGTGTAAAAGAACTGCGCCCATGGCGTAGTCACTTGCATCTGTTTGTATTTAAAATGGTTTTTTCAAATCCAGTAATGCTAAAACTGGGGTTGAACTGGTTTTTTGTTTTAAATCATCAAATGTTTTTTGTTGTTTCCCTCCCCATTGGAAGACAACCTTCATGCTGATCAAAGAATGTAGTGGAGCTGCTATGGAAGAGAAATTGGAAATAAACTTCCTCCAATACTGTGCTGGTCCCATAAAAATCCTTACTTATGTGACTGATTTGGGTATTGGTTAATTCACAATGACCGAAACTTTAGGGGGGGTCAATCTTGAGCTCACCTCCTCCAACTATATGGCCCAAATACACTAAGGAAGTTTTCCCATATTCACATTTAGACATCTTCAGAAATAACTGTTCTTTTCTCAAGACATCCAACACTTTCCTCACATGTTTGACATGCTCTTCTCATGATTCGCTGAATATCAAAATATCATCTAAATAGACAATTATAAACTCACTAAGAAAGGATTTTAAAACATCATTCATAACTCTCATGAATGTAGCTAAAGCGTTGCAAAGATCAAAAGGCATAACCAGCCACTCAAACGATCCCTGTTTGGTTTTAAACGTAGTCTTCCAAATATCCTCCTCAGTTATTCTAACTTGATGATATCCACTTCTCAAGTCTTATTTAGTGAAATATTTTGCATTCTTCAATTGATCTAGAAATTCATCTATTCTGGGCAGTGGGTATCGATTCTTTATGGTAATTTTATTCAAAGCTTGATAATATACACACATGCGCCAGGTTCCATCTTTCTTGGGCACCAAAACAATTGTTGAACCACATGGCGAAGTAGAGGGACGAATTACACTTATCTAACAATTCCTGGACTTGTTTCTTAATTTCTGAACTTTCTAGAATTGACATTCGATACATACTGATATTTGGGAGTGGACAGTCTTGCTGTAGCTGAATTTCGTGTTGAATTCCCCTTTTTGGTGGCAATCCCTTTGGTTCTTGGAACATATCTCCATATTGATTGACCAAATCAACTAATTAAGCTTTCATCTTTACATCACAACCTGCAAAGGATTCATGCTCCGTGTCATTATTCTGCTTGATCATAAGGAGCATGAGATTCTTGCTGGAATTAACCAGTCGTTTCATTTGCCCTGCGCTTGCCAAAGACAAATTAAGCTTTCTACGATGGGCTCTCACAATATACTCCACACCATCTTTGAACAAATGGTATTTGTTCTCAAATCTATGGAAAATGACTTTCCTATCATACAAATACGGGCTTCCCAACATAATCCCAGAAATATCCATCGACACTACATCTAATTCGAATTCATCAACGAAATTGGCAGTGATTGCAAACCTGAATACACATTTTTGTGTGACATGTAGATTGGTATTCTTGGTTATCCAACCCAATGAATACAATTTATGATGAGGCACAATTTCCAGATTCAATTTCTTGACCAAGTCTGTAGAAATTAAGTTTGCCTGGGATCCATTGTCAAACAACGTATCAATTTTGGTGTATTCGGAAATAACTCGGATATGGAACAACTATTTTCATTTTCCTCATTTGAAGCATTGTTGGAGTTATTTTCTATGCTGGTGCTTGCCACAACTTCCTCTTTTCTTGTTTTTGCCATGACTTTTCCCATAGTGACTGTGGCTACACTTTTTTGTTCATCACCTAAGTCAGAACCCAAGTCTTGTTGTGCAATAGCGTTTGTCCTCTATTTCCCTTTATTGTTGGATTTCTTCGATCTTGATTCAGAATGAAGCTTCCAACAATGCGCTTCATCATGACCCTCCTTGGAACAATTACTGCACATGGGTTTCTCCCCTTCTTTCTTAACAGAAGCATTTTTCTTATGCTTTCCTTTAAATTTCTTCCCTTTTTCACCACTATGGAATGGCTTCTTCTTACCTTCTTCTTGTACATTTTTCCCTCTTGCTTCGAGGTTTGTAGCTTGAACATAGACCTCATCAAGATTCATGGGACTAAACATAAGAATGGTGCGTCGAAGATAGCTATGCAACCCTCCTATGTATTTCAGCAAGGTATCTTGTGACTGTAAGTCTACTCCTAGCATAAGAGCTCCTCCTAAACTCTTGAGTATACTCTTGCACATTTTGACCTTTTAACTGTCTAAAATTTTTCCAATTCATGATAGCTTTTTGCATATGAGCTAAAGGGTAGAATTGTCTTTTTTATAGAAACAATGAAATCAGACCAAGTAATAGAGATCTTACCATGTTTTTTTTTTATCTTGTCTTGAGTCCTTGATTCCCACCATACAAGTGCTGCACCCTCCATTCTCAAGGAAGCCAACTTAATCTTGATATCATCCTCTTGAAGGTTCTAAATTCTACAATACACCTCCAATTGACGAATCCAGTTATCTAGCTTCTCTGCATTCACTTCACCATTGTACATAGGCAACTCGAATTTAACATCAAGCTTTAGAAAAAGTGATTTACCAATTCCTTTTAAAGAATGATTATGAGTATGAGTAAGGGTTGTATTAGTGGAAGAGTGTGAAGATGCTTGTGAAGTATAAGATGAAGAAGATGGTGGAGATGATGGAGGTTTGTCTCCATTCCCATTACCTCCTTTTCCATCACCTCCTCCTGAAGAGCCTTCTCCTTTGGAAGATTTGGAACTTTCTCCTTGCAATATATTACTCCTCTCTTCATAGAGGACCTTCACCATCTCTGTCATATCAAAGAAATCCTTTCTGAAGGTCTTCTCATCTTCTGTCATGGTAGGTTTTCTTTCAAGAGACATAATATATGAAGACTCAACTGCAACTTCTGCAACTTGAGGATGTAATGGTGTAGAAGACTTTGGTAACCTTGCTCTTCTTCCACTTGACCCAACTTCACGGCTTCCAACCAAATTTCCTTCACCTCTTTTGAGCTTTAACCTTGTAAGCATGACATAAACTTGCAAACAATTAAATCCTTCTTTCACAAAGAAAATCTAGTAAGCAAAAACTAGTGCTTTGATACCAACTTGATCTGAAATGGAGCAAATTAGTAATGTTGTGCTAATTCCCCATTCAGAATAAAACCCAAGATGCTTATCATTTTCTTATCAAGTGCTTAAGGATTAATATTTTTGCTTAATTAACTGATTCCCATGAGAGTTTTTTATGTAAATGTTAGAAACAATTTAACCTAAAACATATGTTGAACAACATCAAAATAACAACAAAGAACATCAAAATACAACACATAGCAAGCACATGAAAAGGAGTTCACCCCTCCTGGGCTACGTCTCCTTGGTCTAGCTTCTAATGGCTTGGGCCTCTCTCTTATGCTCAAATTACAACAAAGTGTGTTTACAATGCTCAGATGCCTCTGAAACCTGTCTCCATGAGTTTAGAATGCCCAAAAATGGCCATCTAGCCTCTTTTGCATTCCATTTGGATAATAACTGAAGAAGTTATGTCTTCTTCCAGTTCTCCCATTATTTGTTCCACAAAATGCTCCAAAACCAACAAAAAACCACATTTTCACTCCAAAATCCACTAACCGAGCGAGATTTTTGCCGTGCTGCGGGCCATAACCTGTTGGTCGAATCGCAAATCACAATCGACGATGTCTGGCGGTAATAAAATGTGGGCTTGTTCTCTATGCGATTATAGTTTATCACATTGGATCTGAGCTGATATCACATTACAACGTCTTGGCGCTGATTCTTATTTCCACTGCAATTGCGATATTCGATCGCATCGCATTGCCACTCCCAACCTTGCCGGGGCTGATTACCTTAACTTCTCCTTGCCTGTGATTGCGATATGTGA
This sequence comes from Pinus taeda, assembly GCA_000404065.3. Lineage (NCBI taxonomy): Eukaryota > Viridiplantae > Streptophyta > Pinopsida > Pinales > Pinaceae > Pinus > Pinus taeda. The sequence goes on from APFE031321483.1 coordinate 29,487, forward strand.
TCCATCTGTTTCTTGCAATATGCGATATGCGAGGGCTAATGGCGCCCTGCCACTTGGCGCCTCCTCATTTGCTGAAGGGTTTTGCCATGTCATCCAATCCTGCCATGTAGACAAGTCAAACATGAAATTTGACTTGTTTTAACTTCTGCATACGAACTCGGATTTGAGTGTCGTTCACACTATTGGATTCAGAATGACAAGCTCTTTGATCTGAATCTAAAGCTATCAAGATTCTGACACTATGATTTTTGATCTTAATTTTGAGCACCTGATCAGGAGTAGTCATGAATGAGTTTATGGTTGTTAGGGATAGGCCCCTCCTGGTCTCTGTCTTACTGCTTTACTGGTGCTCATTACTCGCAGTCAATTGGGGAGGTAATGGTGTTGTTTATGGGGTTTCCCTTCTCTTTGTTGGGATTGAGTCAATTATTGTTCTAGTTTTGGTTAACGTCTAAAGTGATTATGTCTTGACTCCTTTCCAGTGTCTAATTCTGTAAATCTTCTTGGTCTCCTTGTCCTGGGTTGTGGGTGTCGGTTTCTTTGAGTGCAAGGCATGGGATTGGTGGCCTTCAGTTGACATTCCACGACCCATGCAATGCCAGCAAGATCATGCTCGTAAAGGCACAGGGCCTTGCGACTAGGGAGCAGACCATGAGATAGAAATTCGGAACTTTGGGAAGGAGGTAGAACAACAACCACCTTTGTCTCTTAGTGAAATTGATTAGCCATCTTCATCTTATTCACTAGAAAATCAAATTCAATAGGTCACCACCATTTTGGAGCAACTCGCATGATAACTGGAATGATTTAATCATTGCTTTCATGAATGACTTTCAACATAACCAATGACACATGATGGATAGACTAATATCCCTACATAGAGGACGTAAAAGGATCTAGGCGAGGCTAGACAGATTGGAGCGCAGGTTGGCACATATGGAAGCACACATTCATGAGAGATTTTTCCCTCCTCCACCTCTAGGGAATGGATTGGACAATCTAGGCGCCAAGTGATCTTGTTGATTAGGGATAAATATTAGATGTATTTTGGTTCTTGGGGCTTTTCGGATTCTTTGAGGGAGCTTGTTGATTAAGGATGAATATTAGATGTATTTTGGCTCTTGGAGTCTTTTGGTTTTTTTGAGCCATCTACATATGGTCTTTGTGGTTTTTATCAATATCTTCTTGTCGATAAATGCGATAGAAATGAGTGAAAAGAAAATAATACCAAACTTCCCATAATATACTCTGGATATAAATTATTAAATATTCACACAAATTTTGAAAAAAAAAATGATAAAAAAATCCTAACTTTATTATTGCTTACCGATTCACGAGGGTATAAAAATCAAAATTATAAAAACATTTAACCTTAAACCC
>APFE031321483.1:30886-45187 GCA_000404065.3 Pinus taeda
TTTTTCTAGATTTTTGTTTAAATTTAGTTTGAAATTTGGTAAAAATGTAATGCAATTTAAGTTTAAATTGGTTTTTTTTTAAACACTCTATATATCTATAAATAGTTTAAACAGATAAACTTAAACATTATATTTTTAAGTTTAATTTAAAAATAGATTAAATTACACTAAAATTAACATTTTATAAACTACTATTTTCTTTATTAAATATGAAAGTATTTATAGTAATTAAATAAAAATAAAATATTTAATGATTCAAGGTTTATGTTATGTAATGAATTTAGAAGTTTTCAAATCATCTAGTTATAATTATTAGTCTCGATATATAAACTATATTGGATAATTCACAATATAAACAAAATTCTCCCTATATAAATTTTTAGGCCAAAAACTTTTCTTAATAAATATATTATTAAATCTTTGGTGTCTTTTATCAGAACACACTCATACTTCGGCGGGATATTTTTAGGCGGCCGTGTTTCTCTTTTATTAGAACTCACAATGATATAATGCGAGCAAAGGCGGCAATTCGAAGGGTGTCTCTGGTACTTTTTTTGAGAGAACAGTGAGCAATAGTTTTATTTTATTGTGGGCTGAAACCCTCAGATTCGAAGGGAATTGTTCTTGCGGTGGGGTGTTGACAGAAAGAATCCATCTGTTTGAAAGTATTTTTCTTAATTTCCTATCCCATATCCCACAATTCGGCACTGTTGCAGGAGGTAGTAATATGGAGTTGAGGGAAGGAATGAGGGTTGAACTGTGTAGCAGTGAGGATGGTTATGGCGGGGCCTGGTTTGAGGGAGTTATCGTTGCTGTTACAGCATATGGCTGGCGTTGCAAGATACGATATGATAAGTTTGTGACGAATGATGGAAAGCCATTAGAGGAGGAGGTGTGGCTGCACAGTGAAGTGAGACCCATCCCACCCCACGTTCAGTTGCCTCTCCGTTTCTCAGCTGGGGACGCAGTGGAAGCTTATGACACAGACTGCTGGTGGCGCGGCTTCATCATCAAACTGCTTACAGGCGCAGAAGAGGAGCTTTGGGCGGTCTACTTCACCGACACTCGCAGTCTCAAGGCATACCCCAGTTCAGACTTACGCCCAGCTCAAGAATGGCGGCAAGGAAAGTGGGTCCTGGCACCTCAGGTTCTACTCTTAATATATAACACTGATACTCATATAACTAGGCTTTTCTGGGTGCAATAATTCATAGAATCTTTTTCTGATCTGGTAAAAACAATTTCTACAATTTCTATAACTATATATATTGAAGTAGGGTTTTGGGTGTAATTTGATTGTAGATTTTAGAATATTTTGGAAATGTATAGCTGAGTTTGGAATATTTTGGAAATGTTATTAGCAGGGACAAAATCGATTGTTTAACCGTTCCAATTTAATCAGATTTACGAAAATTTCAAAAATCCATAACGCTCAGATATAGGGTTTAGTTTTCTATTGCAGTTTGATTGAATACTGAATAATAAACCCTGCGCAGGAAAATAGAGCAGTGATAGAGGAAGTAATCCAGTATTTTGCGCTAGACAACTTGGTGGAAACTCCTCTGACATCAGGCGGAGAAGGGGAGGGAAAGAAAGGGAGAGGGGCTGTTAAGTCCAAGGCAGCTTCTGGTGGCAGAAGAGGTTGTGGTAAAGGGAAGAAGTTGAATACGATTGTACAATTGTTAAGACGACAGTGCCTGGTTGAAAAAAGTTAAAATACATAAAAATGCTAAACTGTGCCCTGTACTTTCAAGGACTTGATTTGTAGAATGAACAGTAAAGCAACACACAAATAGACGGACATTAATCTCAGTTTTTTGGTCGATGGCTAGATCAGTGTGCCCTTTTAATTTTTTTGAATCGGATTTCTAGATCAGTGTGCCTTTTAATTTTTTTGAATTGGATTTCAACGGTGGATAGATAAATTTCTATATTGGAAAGTCATCACTTATTTTGACTTTAAATATGGTTTCCTTTTGTTTGGCGAGACTAATGTTGTTGAACAGATTTTGTTCCTTTTTAGTAATTTTTGTATGTTAATCAATAATCAATACAACAACCTTATGATCGTGTATAAACCGGGAGGAACGTTTCTATATTTATATATATCAATTTGGTGGAAACTCGAAATGCTTTGGTCTTTTGAAACAACAATGATGGCAACGGAGTTAAATAAATTGTAATGCGCACAAGTTCTGAGTGGTCGTACTCCAAGAAAAGCGATTTAACGCGAAGTTTAAGAAAGTAGAATGCGCACACGTTTCCTTTATATTTAGGAGGACAGATACCTAATTAATGCGATGTAAGAGCGACCACATAAATCTCACAAATGAGTGAGCCATATACTCTGAATCTAGCTTACAAAAGTAGTTACTAAACTACAATGCGAAGAAGCATTAATTGCAATACATCAAAATTTAAGCTCAGACCATATTAATGTTGAACAACTTGTCATAAATATATGTATATATCTCATTAATGTTCTGTTTATAAATTCAATAAAAATTCATACTATATTTAAATGAAATTTAAAATATATAATTTGTTATTAATATGAAATTTAAAGCATATAATATGTTATTTTATTAATTGTTTTTATTGTGTTATTATCTATTCCATTATTTATAAAAATATTTATATTTCGATTTTATTACAGATTTTCATATAATTATAAAATATATTATATATATATATATATTATATATATTATATATATATTTTTTTTTTTTTAAGTTAGGCTAATTCTATTACTTCAAGAATTTAATATACATGTTATAGTGCATTAAGTCATGTAGATCAAAATATATATTTTTGAATTTGAATGTTACAATGTTACAAATGTTAATATATTTATTACTCAAAATTCATGAACAACATTGTTTTAAGTGATTTCTACAAACTTACTTTTTAAGGTGTCCAAAAGAAATGCACTAATATGATGCCCCCGATTTATTTTTAAAAACCCACTAATATGATGAAGTGATTTCTATTAACTTACTTTTTTTAAAGTACCCAAATGAAATGAAACCCACAAATATGATTTATTTTTAAATGAAACCCACTAATATGATGACCTGATTTATTTTTGAATTGCTTGGGTTAGGTTTATTTTTAAATGAAACCCACTAATATGATGAATTGCTTGGGTTATTAGGTGATTTCATTTGCTTGTGCCTCCACAATCTTCCTTAGTAATTAGATCAGTGCTCTTTCTTAGTAATTAGATCTATGCTTCTCATCTAATGGTTCAGAGCCATGCCTTTTTTATGGTGATGTTTTCAATTTTGGTGGATTTTACAATAATTGTTTAAATTGAATTATGGATGGTTAAGTAATTTGATTAATGTTTTAAATTTATTAAATTTTGATAAGTATAAAAAAATAGTTTATATATTAAAATTTATTAAATTTTGGTAACTATAGAAAAGTAGTTTAGATACTACAAACAATTTTATGTGGAAATTAAAATGTTAAGTAGGTTGTGGAAATTAAAAAAGGAGGAGCTTTTAATTTAATACAAAAGTTTTGGAGAGGAAGTTATTCATTCTTTCTAATAAGACATAAAAAATAAGGAAATAAAGAAATTGACAAGTATAATAATGATGATAAAAAATAAGGAAATACAGAAATTGAGATTAGAATAAAAGAAAAGGAGTGGAGCAAGGGAAGTCAACATCAACAAAAGCATAGAGCCCAAGTTATTGAATTGTAATTTTGAGTTTCTCTTAAACTTTAGTGAGTTTGAGTAAGACTAATGGTAGTAGGCATTTCTATTTTACATTTTAATGAAGTATAGATGGTCTTGTATTTTTTTTACAATGATTGTTGAAGCTCAATGATTCATATGCATGAAATTTTATAAAATTCACAGTGTAATATGTGTGCGTAGAGAGAGAGAGAGAGAGAGAGAGAGAGAGAGAGAGAGTTAGTTTAGATTGTTCCCTTGTGTGCCAATTTCTTTTAAAATGTTTATGCTTCCTTTTTATTGTTGTGTTCTTTGACTTTAGCCTTGGTACCTATAGTGGCTATTGTTGTTTGCATGACAATCTAAGGTTGTGTTAGTTTGGAAATTTGTATTAGTACAGGTTTTTGTACTACATGTGAATTGAAGAATAATTCCAACCAAGGAGAGCTTGTTGCGTAGAACTGGTAGTGGGAAAAAAATATTCTAGAAAAGAGGATTTGTAGGGTAATTGCATAAGAGAGTATTGATATGGCATATAGAAGGGGAGTAGGAATATTGACATAGTAGAGGGAAATATAGAGGAGATGCAAATGAAATCACCTAAGATGCTAAGGGCCATGTTAGCTAGAACGAATGTGCATGGAAGAAACATAGAGAAGAGGGGTGGTAGTAGATGTGAATGATGTGAGTGATGAGGAGAAAGAACTAATTGCTCTACAAGAGGACATTGAGGAAGTTAAAGCCACCACAATATCACATGTGGTGTGATAATGTGCAGTTAGAAAGAAGAGAAAATTACAAAATAAGGCTTTGGATAACATGATTACTAAGATAACTTCGCAATTTTGTCTATGGATTATTCTTTGAACTTGTTTAGGGAGTTGAAACATCTAAGACAAAAGGAAATAACCATGAAGGAATGCATTAAATAATTTCATAGATTGTCTATGACAAAGTGACGAGGGAGATGAGGATGTTGCTAGATAATTAATGAACTTTGAAATGTTCTTCAAGATGAATTAAGTATTCTAAGAATTTAGTCAATTGCAAAGGCATATTAGTGTGCCTTGGATACCAAAGAGAAGCTCTCAATAAAATAATAAAACTCCCATTGTAAAGGAACAAAAGGTAGAGGAAAAAAATTGTCCAAAAGAGGACAAAGTAATAGAAGTAAAACAGAAGAATCTATCAATATGAGTGTGGCAACTCGATAAATTAGAACAAACTATGAAGCCCTTAGAGGTTGAGGAACTCCTAAAGGTAGAGGAGGAAATTTTGGAGGAGCATGTTTCATGTGCAAAGCACACTAGCATATGACTTACACATTTTTGAAGAATATAAATACCAACTAAAGTTAGACATAAAAAGCTCACACTAATTAGAGAGTTCAGAGCACGACTGTATTAGTGACTGGAAGTAACATGCATATGGCGCAACAAGAGTGTGGGTTGAATGTTATGTTCCAATGGGTGTTGTTGAAGCTAGAGTGCTAGCCTAAAAAGTGTTGGGATATTGAGACACTGGGAATTATACAAGGTCAACTTGGTCAAATCTAATATTTGGTTAAAGTGTAGATTTACTGTGCTTCCTAAGTACGCTTTGGTAATTTACTAATCAAATGGTCATAATAATGTTGCTTGAGCTACTTTCTTAAATAATTGAGAAAAAATAACTCTATTTTAAGAAGAGCTACATTGTTACAACATAACATAAATTGATAAGGTTAAATCAAAGCAAAAAATAACTTGCAAGAAAAATTAGATAGCTTAACACTCAAATGAACAAGAAATGCACAAGCAACATGATGGTTGGAAGCAATCTCTTTCTTCAATTTCCAATAGAACAAAGCCTTGATGCTCTTTCAATAAGGAACAAAATATGATATAGTTGAACAACATGGGCCTACTCCAATCCCCTTAAGGAAGGTCATTTTTGTCTCCCTTTTTAGGTTCTCTATCAATGCCAAGAAGCTTGCAAGATTCAAGGGTGGAAATCTTGTCAAATGTGGCAATGCTAACACATACAATGCTTTGGATTTTTTGGAACTCTAGCAAAAGTTTGGAAGCGCAACATTACCATCACTTCTCTTTTCAAATGCTTGGCCATGGCTTGATACTTGTAGAAGCGCAACATTACCATCACTTCTCTTGTCAAATGCTTGGCCATGGCTTGATACTTGTAGATTTTTTCTAGCTCCATTAAAGCTTGCTCAAAATGTGAATGGAGTCCAATCCAAGTGTGGATTCCCATGCATGAAGAGACCTTTGGCTACCAAAGAGCTATTCATCAATGATCTTGGGCTATAAACTAGCCTAGTTCAAGCTTGAGCTTGAATTTTGATGGGATGTGATTATTATTGCACCAAAAGTCAGTGAGACTTCTTGTTATACATATCCACATGAATATTAAACAAATAGTTGCATGGATCATGAAAAATCCACACTATGATTTTACGCACATGAATCAAAACCCAATTTTGTATATGTTTTCATTACTTTTGAGTTGCTGATTTAATTTCCATGGGTAACCTTTGCCATGATATGTTGATGACCCTTATAGAAACAATCTTCTTCATGTTGTGAGAAATTTTTAGGTGATAATAGTTTCCCCCTAATGTGTGAGGGGTTAGAAGAAAACATAATATAGCCAAAATACGTCATCATTTTCTATACTAAATGCTACCAAATCGATACTTGAGAGAGAGAGAGAGAAGGATATCCTATAGTGGATGAAGAAGAACCCACTTGCAAAACAAGCATCCTCAACAATTTATTTGCTTTATAAAAATAAGGTAGGCATGTCCCATGCTTATGATAACCATAAAAATAGATTCAATTATAATAAGGGAGAAGATTTTGGATGATCTTGTCTAGGATACCTAAGCGAACTATAATTGGTGAGCTTGTCAAGAAAAAATCTCCATCAACCAAGGGGCGCTAAAAAACAACAAAATATTGTTCTTAGGAGAGCATGCCCTAGAACCTAAGACGAACATGAGTTTTCACACTAGATGTCCAAAAAAAGTGTGGTCAAACCCAAGGGTTTTCTAAAATTGGACATTGAAACTATTGTTAGGTATGGCCTACCTTAATGTGATAATGTGATAATGTGTTTATGTTGACACATGGAGCAATAATGTCTATCCCTAGTTTATTTGAGGTTTTTCATGTTTATGAGTAATGAGAATCAATATACCACTATATTACTAGAATCAATGAACTAAGGTTTATAGGAATGAAGACAAAATAGCTAAGGGGATAGGTCTCAAGGGAAATCAACTAGAGAGGAGATGGACACCAAACTATAAATAAGTGGATATGATAATTAGAATGGACATGGTCAAAAGGGACATGGGGGAAACTTGAGACATTCGTTGGGTGGAGAATAAGCGATAACTGACGTGTGGTGTTGGATTGCGAGTCCCTAAACAATCACAAAGTTAGATAATATGATTCTCATTTTCATATTGATGGTGTCATGATGATCCACTAATGAGTTGTTAGTGTGATCTAGATCCAGATCTAGAAGATCTAGAATATCCATTGATGTATTATAAATTAAAGTTGTCAAGCCAAGTATCAGTAACTTTGTGAATGCGATTTCATTAAGAAAATCATGAATATAAAAGGAGTGGGAGACTATTGGAATTCATATTGCAATGTCTCTTCGTCTTCCCTAATTTCTTATTTACATTACTTACCATTTTCCTAATCCCTAAATATTAGGTGTCAATATTCATTCCCCTCCTCTTTTGAAGGGATGTTGGTGAGTCCAAGCATCATTCTAAATCTTTCAAACATTTTCCTTCCAAGAAATTTGGTGAAGATGTTTGCAATTTGCTCATTCGTGGAACAATGGCATAGGTGATAGTCTTTGCCTCAACACGATGTTGAATCATATGATACTTTATATTGATGTGCTTGGTTTGATCATGAAACTCTGGATTCTTAGCCAACTTTATTGCAGAAGTACACATCAACCAAAATAAGAGTAGAATGCACTTGTTTCTCCTACAAATCTTCTAGAATTTTCTTGAGCCACACAATTTCCTTTTTTGTTTATGTAACTACCAAATTTTATACCACTTGTGGAATCTGCTAGAAATAATTATTTGCGTGACCTCTAGGAGACAACTCATGATCCAAGACTCATGACATAACCTGAAGTAGATACTCCATTTTCTTTATCTCCATCAAAATATGAATCAGAGTATCCATTCAAGCTAAATTCATCCACTTGCGTATTCTTGATTTTAAAGTATTGAGTTCCCTTCAAGTACCTTAGAACTCTTTTTGCAGCAAACCAATGACTCTCACAAGGATTTTGCATAAATAGAGAGAGGATTCCAACAACAAATTAAATGTTTGCTCTGGTAGTAGTCAGGTAGTTAAGACTTCCTACGAGTTGTTTGTACTTTATTGCATCCTCAAATTCATTTCATTTTGTGGATATGAGCTTTAAATTTTGTTCCATTGGAGTGATAAAATGATTGCACTTAGCGATGCCAAAAAATTTCAATAGATCTCCAATGTACCTCTTTTGAGAGAGGAATATAAACTTTGAATGTTGGGTTACTTCAATACCAAGATAGTAGTGAACATGTCCCAAATATATCATTTCAAAACCTTTCCTCAGATATTTCTTTATGGATGCAATGCAATTTTCATTTCTCCCTATTAGCGAAAAATCAGATACATACACGACAATATATACAACCGTTTTTCCAACTTTCTTCACAACAAAGTTGCATCATAAAGATCATAATGTTTGAAATTTAGTTTCAGAAGATGCTCAATCAATTTCTCGTACTAGGCTTACGGTGCTTGTTTGAGGCCATACAAGGATTTGACAAGATTATATACTTTATGTTCCTATCCCTTTAGAACAAATCCTTTTGGATGAAACATAAAAACATTCTCTTTCAAATCTCCATTCAAGAAATCCGTTTTTACATCCATTTGATGGATTTTCCAACCATTCTGAACTACCAAGGCAAAGATATTTTGGATGGTAGCCCATTTTGTTGTCGGGGGGGGGGGGGGGAAGTCTCCTCATAATCAACCCCTTCCTTTTGTGCAAAACCTTTTTCCATGAACCTAGCTTTATGCTTGTCAAGTGAGTCATCTTCTTTATACTTATTCTTGAATACCCACTTACAATTTGTTGGTTTGGTTACCAATGGGGGATCAAATAGCTTCCAAGTGCCATTCTTTATCAGAGCATCATACTCTTTTTGCATTGCTTATTTCCATTCATCACAAGAAGCAACTTCTTTGAAGGAATTTGGTTTGAAATCTATAGAAAAATTTAATTCACAATCATAAGAAACACCCATATCAATAGGTGAATCAAAATCATCTACATCACCTCTATTATGTTGAGCATAACTTTTTGTTCCTGTCTTTCCAACCTCATCAGTATAAGCAATTTCAAGTTTCTTGGAGAGCCATTTTGGAGGATCTTTGTGAGATGGCCTAGGCTATTTAGATGACTGATATGGTGCTGAATCAAGATTTAGCCTTCCAATTCTCTCAATCAAATTACTTAAAGTGTCTTAGAGATCAGTGGTTGGAGCTTCATGAGGGGGAGAGAATGCTTCAAAAGGATATTCCACATATTGATCCAGGATAGGGATCCCCCCTTCAAGGTGTGGAATCTCATTATCAAACTACTGAAAATACTTTGCATGCCCAAATTTTTTCAAGCAATTAAGCTATTGCTCAACAACATTATCAGTGTTGGAAATTTCAAGAAAAATTACATCTCTAGATATTGTAAACTTCATATTTACTTCATCATAGAGACAATATGCTTTAGAGATATCCAAGTACCCCAATAAGATACATTTTTGACTTCATGCACCAAGTTTGTTTCTTTGTTCCTTACGTATCAAGGCATAGCAAGTGGAACCAAAAAGCATGAGATGGCTCACCGAAGGAATGTGGACATACCACATTTCATAGGGAGTCTTTTTTCTTAGAGCATGAGATGGACACCTACTCTTAATATACATTACACATAAAACTGCATCAACTTAGCATTTTTGGAGAAAATCGTTGAACGTACCAGTTTTAAGATTGTCCTATTCATTCTTTAAGATACATCATTATGTTGGGGATTATAAGGAATTGTTGTTTGAGGTTTGATCCCATGTTGGTGAAGATAGTTTTCATATTCATTTGAAGTATATTATTTTCTATTATTAGTGTGAATAGAGTCAATATGAGATTGTGTATAATTTCAATCCATGCATGAAGGTTTTTGAAAGTTTCAAAAGCTTCAGATTTTTTCTTCAATGGATATACCCCACACATTATGGTGTAGTCATCAATAAAATTCATCATGCATGTATTACCATTTGCATAATGAATATGCATAGGTCCATACAAGTCAAAATGAATGAGTTCGAGCTTTCCATGTGTTATGGAATGAGAATCATGAAAAGACTCTTTGTTGTGCTTTCCTAAGATACAAGCATTACGTTGCTTAAGTTTCCCAGGAATGGTGGGAAAACAAGTAACACCATTTCTATTCAATAAACACAAACTATTATAGTTCATATGTCCAAATCTAGCATGCCATAAGAGACTAGATGGTATTGTACCTTCATCAAATTGAAAACTGTATGCAAAATTTTGTGCATGAGCAGAGGTTCCTTGCAAGTTCAAGATTCTTTCTTCTTCTATCCCAGTCATAACAAGAGATATTTTTGATGTTTTTATTACCTCAACCTTGCCATCAAACATAAGGATGGAGTGTCCTTGCTGGCAGATGTGAACCAAAGAAAACGAGTTTCTCTGCAACACCGAGAGGTAGATTACATCATACAAAAGAAAGTTTTGGAGACTAGTATTAGAGAAATTTTGAGGTAAAAAACGGGCCTAAAAAAATGTATAACCAAAATAAACTTATAAGGACCAATATGATTCATGATGATGATGTCAACCATGGGGGATGATTCACCATTTTTGGAGTAAAAAAGTAAAAAGATTAAAAAAATAAAAAAAATTATTTTTTTTTCAAATTATCTCCCTACAGTTTCACTCTAATTTCGAGCGGGAGCACTAGTGGGATGCATAATTTAATTTCTGATCCAAATAGCACCCATGTTGGATACTTTCAATGGATCCCGCTACACGAAAAATGAGAAATACATGAAAAATGTGATTGCACACACGTTTTTCATGTATTTCTAATTTTTCGTGTAGCAGGGTCCATTGAAAGTATGCAACATGGGTACTCCTTGGATGAGGAATTAATTTTTTCATCCAACTAGTGCTCCCACTCAAAATATGAGTAAAACCTTAGGGAGATAAGTTGAAAATACTAGTTGAAAAAATAGTTTTTTTTTTTCTTTTTTCCCTTCAACTACAAATTCAATTCCACTCACTTTGGTGCGCTCATCCTTTAAGGTGTCTTTCATGTTGGTGCTACCCCTGGTACTAACTCAATAGAAAATTCCACTTCCTTGTGAGGCAATAACTCTGAAATCTCCACGGGAAATACATCCTGAAACTGTTGTAAAATCGAGTACCTTATCAATACCTCCGCTTCCTCAACATCCTTACCTTTATCACTAGAAATATGCACTATGAATAACACACACCCTTTCTTGCGACTACGCTTTGCTTGCATAGCTATCACCATTCTAAATGATGTTGCCTTCTTCTTACTCTGCAATACTTTTTGTTCCCCATTAGCATCCAAGCACTTAATGGCCTTGTCATAATATTCCACTTTGGTTCTATGTAGATAAATCCAGTAACATATTGTATGATCCCAATGGAAGTACATTCAGATGCACCAATGTAGACATACCATTCAATTCAAATGCATAAGCTCTTACCCAGTGATGAAGTCTCTTCTTAGTATATGTAGCCAACTACACTAACCAACTCTCTGCATGCAATTCTTTATTCAAACAACAATTTTCTACTAGGTCGGGATTAACATAACTATAATTATATCTAGGGTCAATCAAAATAGAAACAACTTGATAACAAAGCTTACCATCCATCTCGATAATAGACCACTGCTATTCTTCCTTCTTGTTATCCAGCGCTGCAAAAATCCGAGGAATACTCTGTCCAACATCTCCCACTGTCTGCACGTCCTAAGCACTATAGATTTGTGTTCTACCACCCCAATGTTGTGGACAATATCTCTTGCGATGTTCTTATCCATAAGTCCAACAATACAAGGGCTTCCTACCATCACCCTTATTCTACTCCTCAAACCGAAATCCAATCCATACCCTTTGTCAGATGCATTGAACTTCTTAGGCAGTGCTTCATTCTCTTTGTTACCTGCGTCCTCAGGTCTTTCTCACTTCTTATCCCATTTTCCTTTATTCTTCTCATTACCATTCCAATCCTAATTAGTCTTAATTCTACACTTTGATTGCATATAACAATTCTTTAGCCTCCTAATGGCTTACTCCAATGATCTAGGCTCATCAATCTCAATCTCGTCCTTGAATGCTAGTGGAAACCCACTGATGAATCTCTGAATCTTCGCTCTCTCCTCCTTAAGATAAGGCACATACCTCAATAACTCCAAAAATATGCTAGTGTACTCCTCATCGGTCATAGATCTCATCTTAAACTCATAGAATTCTTTTTCCCTATCATCACAATATCTTTCTAATAGGTACTTCTTCCCAAATAATCTCTCAAATTCACTCACAGCCAACTCCTCTTCGTGAATACCTCTGACATTCTTCACATCTTCCCACTAGATGTTTGTTTTACCCTTAAGATTGAACATAGCTATTTTGGCATTCATGTTCATTGAGCAATCATGCAATATGAATAAATTTTTCATCCCAAGCAACCACACTTTGACATCTTGTGACTTATTCATTTCTCCATCAAATGTAAGTGCTTTTTCTTTCTTGAACTCATCCGACAAATATCCCCTATCATGCCTCTTATAAGAATGATAACGATGATGACCATGATACTTGTCTAAACCAGAACTAGAGTAAATCCAATATCCACTGCCTCGTATGCTAGGTATATCCATGAATGTCATATCTAACCGTGTCATCTATATCCAACTTGTGACCACTATGTGACCTGCTACCATATGCTTTGTTAGTCCTAACCTCATGTCCATGACTGATTCTAAGGAGTCCTTATCTCTGCAAGTATGAAAAGCTCTGAAGGATAATTGCATTAACTTCTGCTTGTTTCTCATGTTCCCTAGCAAGTCTCTCTTGCGATTGAATGATTCAGTCATTATCTTCTTTGCAACTTCTTATCTCTTCCTTCAAACTTCTCACTGTGTCTGCTATGTGAGGGGAGTACTCATCACCATGATGCTCATCTGATCTATAGGGAGAATCTTGTGAGTTGTAGTCTACCATCTTATTAGTAATATTTGTTCTTCTCTTCCTGCAAGGTATATCATATTAGCTAAACCAAATCATAAACAAACTAGTGTACCTTAGTTTATTTCAAGGGAGGATATTTCATCTGCAAGATCAACCAAATTAGCATAATACTTGTATAATCATAATCATCATAATATATAAACATCATCTCAATCATTATCCTAGCTACCATGCATAATTCCACAATAATAACATTGAATAGGTACCTTGCATGCATAACAAACATATGTACGACACTCATGCATACACAATACAAACAAACATTGACTTTCATTCATGATGAACACATTCCGACAACAACACCATCAACTTTTGCATGACATCATAATGGAAACCATGACCACCACCATACATACACAACAAGCACATAGACCACAAGAATAAGGACACATATGCAATCGACATGTACATATTACAACACATTCATCCAAGGAGAATGAAAACTAGATTGTTAGGTAAACTTGACTCAGGATAGAGTCAAAGTTGACTAGGTTAAACAATGATGGTTTTGGGGCACATGGTATTGTGCACCCATAGTATTCTGCCCGTGGTATTATATGTAAAGGAGCTTATAAAAGGCTGGAAGGACTTCATTGTAATGCAAGACTTGGAGGTGAGAGGTGAAGGCTCATTTGGTCGGATTGGTCAGGGTTTTGGCCAATGCTAATGAGATCTTATTAGGTTGGGTTTTTCCTCGGATTTGGGGTTTTCTCGGATAAACATTTGTGTTTATGTATTTATGCTTGTTGCTGGTTATTTATTATATATATTTCTCTTGGTAATTATTAATGTTATGCAGTAATTTCTTAACAAGTGGTATTGGAGCCAGAGGTCTTGAGTTCGAAACACACTTGGCTCGCGTTGGGGGGAGATTTTTGGCTCTCCGTTTGTAGAAATTTGAATAATATAACACTTATTCATAGAGATTATCCTGATTATACACTATTTGTGGAATGCATGCATAATACATAACCTCCTCTACCATTGATCATCAATTTACGGAATTAAAAAAAAAAATCTTATGCGCACATTAAAACATCAATCACACATATCAACACAATATGTAATGGGGAAAGCATGCAACTGAAAACCCCCAACTATTTGTATATTATAATGATAGAGAACATGTAACAATACATAGTATAATACTCCTCACAAGTACTCAGTACTATCTCCACATGCTACACACAAACTAGCTCAGATCTGAACAAGTCACGGGTTC
>APFE031321483.1:54218-74669 GCA_000404065.3 Pinus taeda
GTATTTCCTTCTGGCAGCTGCATGTGCCACATCCGTAGCTCGAACTGAAGTGCTCCAAGAGAATAAGATAATGTTTATAGTCCAAATATTATTAAGAGCTAATAATATTCGACTGTTCTATTTTTAGCCTGGCAGTATAAAAATAGACTCTGCCCATATGTCTAAAAATAGAAGTCCATCTATTTTTACCAACATGACCAATCATCCACAAATAGCATCCTGCAACTCATAGACCATGATCCATATGTCTAAAAATAGACATAGTCTAAAAATAGACTTTGCGCCAAAAATAGCCTGCGGGCCCACTTAGTGAAGGCAACTTCTTTTCACTAAGCTCCATCATCTTGTTGCATTTTCAACACCGTTAATGGCGGTGTAGAAGGTCAATGCTCCTCGTGTGTTTCGTGGCATCTAGTGATGTGTTTGTTTACTAACACCTGTGGGTTTTGGTGTAACGACAATCGTGACTCCAACATAGACATCACCCAAGTAGAATGGAACCATGCTCTGATACCACTCTATAACACCCTCCTCCTACATTTACCCAAGTTAACTGATCCACTGGGGTAAACATGTGACGAAGAGTTACTATAATATAATTCAAATATCCATGGACATTTAAGGAAGTGGAACCGACAAGACAAGACCAATCTGACCCTCCTCGAGAGCTACAAAACCTTCAGGAAGCAACCAACCCCTTTAGGTGTCCATGTTGGGTGTAACAACCTTGGCCAGATTTTGGGCAAGGAAGCCAAATTTTGAGGATAAATCATGCAGTACAAGGTGAAAAGTGGACCGCACAACAGAGTAGCGAAGCACACAAGGACCGCACAAAAAACTCACAACGCAGTATGGTGGCTTCGTGGCCAAGCCCCTTCCTTTTTGTAAAAGCATAAAATATTGTAAAAGGTGATGGTTTTGGACCATAGTCCCTTGTATTTTGGAAACCATGGTATCGGGTTCATGGTAATGTAGCGATGTAATTCCTCATGTAATAGTATATATAAGGATGAATAATAAAGAAGGAGGATAAGTATTGATCAGAATCTATGTTTATGGTTTTATTTTGTTGATCTGTACTTCGGAGAAGGGGAAAGTCTTTGCAGTTGAGTGCGTGGAGGCCTAGGTCTGCAGCGTAGTGCGTAGACACCTTTGTGGCTATGTGAATAGGGAAGAATTGTTGTTGTACAAAATTCTCTATTATAAGCAACAATTCTTGTGGACGTAGTCCCACATTGGGATGAACGACGGTAAAATTTGTGTCTCATGTGTCAATTTGCTTATTATTTGCACTTTATTTCAATACTATGAAGTTTATGGATGTTTATGTTATGTTTAAGTGATAAATGTAATTCTGCGAAGTAATATATAAGTGAAAAGTAATTGATGTGTGCGAATCAATTTAAGAGTGTTAAAACATTAAAAAAAAAACACAAAAGTGCCACATCACAACATCCCTCAGGCTGTAGAAACCTGGTTTTGCAACCTCCTATAATCACTTTAGGTGAGACTACGATCAGGTCATTGCCGAGAGGGCTAGTGGTTTAGGGTTTTGTTGGTGCACAGTAAACTCTGAACCTGGTTTAGCCCAAGTTAAGCCAACAAATGGTTCCATTGTCGGCACTGAGATCTGCTTGAGGGATGTTTATGTGGAATTCGTCGAAGAAAGAAATTCAATATTGGGGAGAACGAAAGGAACAAGAATTTGTAAAACAAGAAAATAAAAGCCCTTGTCTGTCAACTAGGAGGTGGTTGGAGAGCTAGATTTTCAAAGATCAATATGAAATCTTCTTTGACTCATTCCATGTGGAGCTATACGAATGGATATCAAGGTTGATTGAGAGAAAAGACTGATTTAAAGGAGACGAACTTAAGGAGTGGAATCCTGAATTAAGATAGAGACTCAAGGACACTAACAATAGGATCTTAAGAGTTGTTGATTTCTGGATTGATAGCATCTTAGGAGGATTCATTACTGAGTTCGCGGTAGACTCGATTGTGTCCTACAATGAAGAAGAACGAAATTTTTTCAAAGGACTACGAGGCAAGTTCTTAAAATATCTAAACCTTTGGATTAAGATGCTTTTGTGTGAAAAGGGGATTTTACGAATGTAGTGAGATTATTAGTAACTTATGTTTAGAAGATCTCAAGAAGAGACTGGGACAACATGAAGTGAAAAAATACATAGAATAGACACTAGAAATAGATCCGTGGTCAAGATCCAAAGAATTTTATAGAAGCTTACTATAGCCCTCTGTTAAGTGAGTCTAAAAGTGATGAAAATCATCCTAAAAACCCTAAAGTAACCCCACAGTATTCACCCTTCCAACCTAAAAGTTCGTCGAAGCCAAAATCAAGTAATAATCAGGGTATTTCTAGTTTTCCCCATCCCCCTACCCCTCCTACTCCCCATACCCCTCATCCCCATCCCCTTAGGAGTCCCCCACACCCGACCTCCCCCACCGCGAAGAAATATGGTTGGTGATATTAAGTTGCATGTTTTTAAAGGGACTGGATCAGAGGATCCAAAGCAATTCTGGTTCTTATGCGAAGTAATATGGACAACGAAGCAGGTCCATGATGAAAATATAAATAAAGCGCATCTTGTTACAATATTTCAGGATAGAACGTTGACAGGGTAAATGAAATATTCAAGCAATCAGAACAAACCATTTGCAAACATTAAAACAATGCTGATAAAAGAATTGAAGAATCCGAAGTCCAAGTCACAGTGCATCACAAAACTGAAATAAATCAAACAAAAACCTACTAAGTCTGTTTGGGAATTTGATCAAAGATACAAGATACTATTGGATCAAGTGAATTTTGAAATAGCTCCGCAGTAACATAAAGAGTGGTTTATAACTGTGCTTCTTCCACATATAAGATTGTCTTTGTCACAACAGAAGATATAAACTCAAGCCAAAAACTTAGAACTTGCGATGAAGTTAGAAGCTTCGCCGATAGGGGATACCAATACAAGTATGCAATAGATCCAGAGTTAGCTGGAAAATATGACTATGCAGATACAAGATATGAAGGAAAGTATAGAAGTTCGATAAGAAGTATGGTGTACAAAGTGTAAAGGAGAAGGCCATTCTAAGGAACAATGTCCTCTCTTCAGAAACTACATGGCTAGTGGGGCACCAAATCCTTTGAATCCTGGATCCAGCGTATGGTGTGAGATATGTAAAACTAGGGGTGAACACCGCGCTAAAGACAATTATCTATTGCAAAAGTATGTGCAGACGCTAAGGAACTTGTATTGCAAGTTCTGCAAATCAGTGGGACATGATAAAAATAACTGTCGAGCTTATGAACTAATGATGGATCAAAGTGTTGATGCATATAGGATGCAAGCCAAATAACATGGACATGAGGAACATATCCAACACAATGGTCGAGGTGGTTATCAAGGTTGAGGTCGAGGTACTGGTCAAGGTGGTAGAGATGGTCAAGGATGAGGACATCTAGCACACAGCAGAAGTTGAAGAATAGCTGCGATCTATCATCTTCGACACAATTCCAAACTCTGACAATACGGGAACAAGATGCAACATATCAAGTAGATACTCTAAAACCATTTCTTCAAACATGTATGAAATTTTTGTGAGATCAAAGAGTTGAAGAAGCACTTTAGGAATTGATAAATTCTTGTGCATCTAAAGAAGTACCGCAGAGTGAGATGCATGAAGTTTGCAATTTACATAGAAAAATAGAACTAGAAAGGAAATGAGGCTTAGTGAAAAAATAAGAGAATATGACATGGACCAAGTTATTTAGATCTGGGATTTGAAGCTAACGTCATGACAAAGGAAAACATGGGAATTAATGGGTAAACCGAAGTTGCAATGGTCACCTATTCAGCTAAGAATGGTGAACCAACAAAATCTTGTTCCTCTAGGAAGATTATCATGCATTACAGTAGACATTGAAGGGGTGCACACTATTACTGATTTTGAAGTGATAGAAATTGTGAATGACAGTAACCCCTATCCTGCACTACCTGGAATGGATCAGGTATTGGTTAACATAGCTATAATAAACTTAAAGAAGAGGCAAATGATAATTGAAAGAAACAATATGAGAGTCATTGTTCCATTAGATCCATCAGAAGGAGCAAGGTATACTAAACCAGTTAAAGAAGAGTACAACGCAGAAAACATAGACAACATTTATCAGATAACAACAAAAGAAGAAGAATGGATTAATTCCACTGCATATGGAAAATTGGGCTGGGAACAAGACAATTCTTGCACTTGAGATTTAGAAGAAGAATTGGAAAATTGACAAAACAGGTTACATAAAGTGTCTACAAGGTGATGTGCAAAAATTACTAAAGCAATTCATTGTATGAAAACTAAGGTATGTGACTGACCTTTTTATGATGGTTTGGGTACTATAAATTTTTTCTTAAAGAATATGAATAATAGGTACTAGAGTGTCAAATATTGTTAGCTATGGATCAAGCATTAATAACTACTCCTGCTAGATGGTGGGGTACACATAAGAAGAATATAGGAACTTGGCAGGAATGTAGAAGGTTGATAAGGATAAGGTTTGGTCAGGTAGAAATAGATTTGGCAGATAAATATGATGGTCAAACTGACCCTAGAGAGCACATCCATCTATGTGTGACATCGTGGAAGGAGATTCCACAAGAAGAATGGGTGCATGGGTTCATCCATACATTGAAGACAATTCCTCAAAACGAGTACTTGTAAATAGAATTTCGACTTGGTATTGTGAGCTGGGAAAAGATGGTTGATGGGTGTATATTGACATATAGCTTTGAAGATGATTGTCCATATATAGATTCAACCCTTTAGATAGTTAAAATAAGATTTTTGAGAACGAAATTCCACTCACTTGGCATCCTGATTGGGTTGTGCAACTACATAATGCACTGGAATGCTACAACATCACTGTAGAAGAAGATGAAGACCCTCACAATATGGACATAGCAGAATCTGAAGGCTATCGTGAAGTGAATGGACCTGAATTAGAAATGTCTGATATAAAAAATCCATTAAAGACAAGGACGGTGAATACAGGGTCAGAAGATGAGCTGAAATTTTCAACTATAGGAGATTACTGGGATGAAGAAACGATAAAAAAAGTACCAGATCTTTTTCATGAATACCAGGAGTTATTCCCCACTAAGTTCTCAGATATGAAGGGCATAGTAGGAGACTTGGGAGTTATGAAGCTTCCTTTAAATCATGATGCGAAGCTTGTCAAGCAAAGACCCTACAGATTGAATCCAAAATATAAGGAGAAAGTAAAAGAAGAGTTAGATAAAATGATAGCAGCATGGATCATTGAACCTGTGGAGGAATTAGAGTGGGTAAGTCCCATGGTGGTCTAGGAAGAGAAGGCTAAAGGAGAAATTAGGATTTGTGTGGATCTAAGGAAATTAAATGATGCATGTGTGCATAATCCCTTCCCTACACCCTTTACAGATGAAGTGTTGGAGAATGTAGATGGACAAGAGACCTATTCTCTCACAGATGGATTTTTAGGATACCATCAAATCATAATTGCACTAGAAAATCGACATAAGACTACCTTCACTACAGAATGGGGATCATATAAATATATAACGATTCCTTTTGGATTGAAGAATGCCCCTGCCATATTTTCAAGAGTGGTGGTTGCAACTTTCAAAAAATATATTCACAAGTTCTTAGAAGTATACTTCGATGATTAGACAGTATTTGGGTTATTGAAGAAACATGTTGCAAGCTTAAGACTGACGCTTGACACATGCAGACAGTATCAGATTTCTCTGAATATTAAGAAGTGCATATTTTGTGTTCCTTTTGGTATATTTCTGGGACATATTGTTTGCAAGCAAGGATTGATGGTGATTGCTATTATTGTGAATTTACTTCCACCAAAAACAATGAGACAACTTTGTACCACTTTGGGACATACAAGATATCATAGAAAAATTTATCAAAGTATATGCACATATTACTACAACTATGGAAAAACTTCTGAAGAAAGATGTTACTTTCTTGTGGATGCTTCATGCATAGATTTAGGAGAGGTCAGACACCCTTTAGGTTGGTTTATGGGCAAGAAGTTGTGATACCCATGGAAGACGACAAGTTTTTAGCAGGATTTCATCAACATGTGCAGAAAGTAAGAGAAAAGGCTTGGCATGATAGACACATTAAGAAAAATAAGTTTTAGGTAGGAGACCTTGTTCTCCTTTATGACAATAAGTTTGTGAAATTTCCAGGGAAATTAAAAACACGCTGGTTAGCCCCACATGTTATTAAGTATATTACTGATGGAGGTGCAACACAATTAGAAAAGTTAAATGGAGAATTAATTCAAGGAAAAGTGAATGGAAGTAGAATGAAGTTGTACAGGGACAAACTTGTCTCTACAACTTCGCCCTAATGAAGAAAGAAGGAAAGTCTTAGTGTCACATGCAGTTGAAAGTGGACACTGGACTATAAACTACACTACAAAGAGAGCTTCGACGAAGAAAGTACTTCGCTACGATCAAGAATATGTCGAAGTTTGCAGGAAGACACAACGTAAGGTAGAGCTGTGCTATAGTAGGCGACATGTTGAAGTTCGCCAGAAAATTGGAAAAATGACCGTTAAAAGGGAAAATACAGGCGTCAAGTTGCATTTAAGACGACATTTTGCAGAATTTAATGATAGATACGCATTTAATGATGAAATCTGAACAAAATCGAGACAAAATCAAATCTAATGATGAGGTCTGAAGGCCATAATTGCTATAAATAGACAACTCCCGCACCCATTAAGAACTTTGATGAATCGAGAGTTTGAGAGAGTAATAGTGCGAAGCAGTTGCAAATATTTCTTGCATGACTATCCTGTCGACTGAAGATTTTGTGCAAATAATTAACGAGAAAGGTTTAGAAGGAGTCATGGAAGTAGTCGTCGCAGCAACAACTGATACACCTGCAGCATCACCAGTCGCATCATATCAATTTAGTGGATAATTTAAATGCTTTGGTATTTTGAAACAACATTGATGATAACGGAGTTAAATAAATTATAATGTGCACAAATTCTGAGACACATGTGCTCCAAGAAAAGCGATTTAGCGTGAAGTTCAAGAAAGTAGAATGCGCAAACGTTTCCTTTATATTTAAGAGGACATATACCCTAATAAATATATACAAAAATCTTAGAGGTGAGGTAAATCTCACAACAGAATAAGTCATATACTCTGAATCTAACTTACAAAAATAGTTACTAAACTACAGTGCGAAGAAGCATTAATTACAATACATCAAAATTTTAAACTTAGCGTATGTTAATGTTACACCCACATGTCATATATTTATATGTATATATGTACATAAATGTTTTCTTTATAAATTTAAATAAAATTTCATATTTATATTTTAAATGAAATTTAAAATATATAATATATTATTTTTATAAAATTGTTTTGATTGTTATTTATCTATCTATCATTTTTATAAAATGTTTATATTTAAATTTTATTACAATTTTTCTATATAACTAAAAATGCTTAATATATTACTTTTAAATATTTTGAAAATTTAATATACATTGAGTTATGCGGTTCAAAACATATATCTTTGAATTTGAAGGTTATATATCTCGATATATTTAATACTCAAAATTCATACATATGAACGTTGTTTTAAGTGATTTCCACAAACTTACTTTTTAAATGTCCCAAAAAAACCCAATAATACGATTACCTCATCTATTTTTAAGTGCTTAGGTTATTAGGTGATTTCATTTGCTTGTGACTCAAAAATCTTCCTTAGTAATTAGATCCGTGCTCTCTCTTAGTAATTAGATCTCTGCGTCTCATTTAATGGTTCATGGCTATGTTTTTTTGGTGACGTTTTCAATTTTGGTGGATTTTACAATAATTTTTATGTAATTAATGTTTAAATTGAATTATAGATGGTTAAGTAATTTCATTAATATTTAAATTTATTAAATTCTGGTAAGTACAAAAATTAGTTAGATATTAAAATTTATTAAATTTTGGTAATTATAAAAAAATAGTTTAGATATTAAAAACAATTTTATTATTAAATGGGTTATTGAAATTAATGGAGAGATGAACTTTTAATTTAATACAAAAATTTTTGGGAGGAAGTTATTCATTCTCTCAATAATACATAAAAAATAAGGAAATAGAGAAATTGACCAGTATAATAATGATGATAAAAAATAAGGAAATAGAGAAATTGACAAGTATAATAATGATGATAAAAAATAAGGAAATAGAGAAATTGACAAGCATAATAATGATGAAAGGAGAAGAATAGAATAAAAGAAAAGGAGTGGAGCAAGGGAAGTCAACATCAACAAAAGCATAGAGTCCAATTTATTGAATTGTAATTTTGAGTTTCTCTTAAACTTTAGTGACCTTGAGTAACACTAATACTAGTAGGCATTTCTATTTTATATTTTAATGAAGCATAGATGGTCTCGTATTTTTTTTACAATGATTGTTGCAGCCCAATGATTCATATGCATGCAATTTTATAAAATTCATAGTTTAATATGTGTGTGTAGAGAGAGAGAGAGAGAGTTTAGCTTGTTCCCTTGTGTGCCTATTTCTTTTAAAATGTCTATGCTTCCTTTTTATTGTTGTGTTCTCTGACTTTAGCCTTGGTAGCTATAGTGGCTATTGTTGTTTGCATGCCAATCCAAGGCCGTGTTAGTTTGGAAATTTGCATTAGTACATGTTTTTGACCTACATGTGAATTGAAGAACAATTCCAACCAAGGAGAGTTTGTTGCATAGAACTGGTTGGGGGAGAAAAACATTCTAGAAAAGAGGATTTGTAGGGTAATTGCATAAGGGAGTACTGATATGACACATAGAAGGGGAGTAGGAATATAGACATAGTAGAGGGAAATATAGAGGAGATGAAAATGAAATCACCTAGATGCTAAGGGCCATGTTAGCTAGAACGAATGTGCATGGAAGCAACATAGAGAAGAGGGGTGGTAGTCGATGTGAATGATGTGAGTGATGAGGAGAAAGAACTAAATGTTGTACAAGAGGACATTGAGGAAATTAAAGCCAACACTCTGGTGTGATAATGTGCAGTTAGAAAGAAGAGAATATAAAATTACAAAATAAGGCTTGGGATAACATGACTACCAAGATAACTTGGCAATTTTGTCTATGGATGATTCTTTGAATTTGTTTAGGGAGTCGAAAAATCTAAGGCAAAAGGAAATGACCATGAAGGAATACACTAAAGAATTTTATAGATTGTCTATGACAAAGTGATGAGGGAGATGAGGATGTTGCTAGATACATTAATGAACTTTGATATGTTCTTCAAGATGAATTAAGTGTTCTAAGAATTTAGTCAATTGCAAAGTCATATTAGTGTGTCTTGGATACCAAAGAGAAGCTCTCAATAAAATATTAAAACTCCCATTGTAAAGGAACAAAAGGTAGAGGCAAAAAATTGTCCAAAAGAGGACAAAGTAATAGAAGTAAAAGAGAAGAATGTATCAATATGAGTGTGGAAACTCGATAAATTAGAACAAATTATGAAGTTCTTAGAGGTTGAGGAACTCCTAAAGGGAGAGGAGGGAATTTTGGAGGAGCATGCTTCATGTGCAAAGCACATTAGCATAAGACTTACACATTTTTGAAGAATATAAATACCAACTAAAGTTCGACATAAAAATATCACATTAATTAGAGAGTTGAGATCACAACTGTATTAGTGACTAGAGGTAACATGGATATCGTGCATCAAGAGTGTGGGTTGAATGTTATGTTCCAATGAGTGTTGTTGAATAGGGAAAATTTTAAGGATGGAAATTATCTTGAAGTTTAAAGACATTGGCGAATCTCACTAGTCCCTAATACGAAAACTATAAAATGTTTACTAATGTATTTCTAAAAATATTCAAATTTATAATGATTGTATATATACTCTTTATATAATGTTGGTGATTTTTAAGGTAAAATAATTTTATATTGTAAAATTTGGGCAAATCATTTTTATAAAAAAATGGAAAGTGACGAATCTTTTTTTGGAAAAATCATGGAAAATTAGCCCACCTACAAATATTACCCCCTAAAATTTTCCATGTTGTTGAAGCTAGAGTGTTAGCCTAAATAGCGTTAGGATATTGAGACACTCGGAATTATACAAGGTCAACTTGGTCAAATCTAATATTTTCTTAAAGTGTAGATTTACTGTGCTTCCTGAGTGCGCTTTGGTAATTTACTAATCAAATGGTCATAATAATGTCGCTAGAGCTACTTTTCTAAATGGTTGAGAAAAAATAACTCTATTTTAAGAGGAGCTACACCATTACAACATAACATAAATTGATAAGGTTAAATCACAGGAAAAAATAACTTCCAAGCAAAAATAGATAGCTTAACACGCAAATGTACAAGAAATACACATGCGACATGATGGTTGGAAGCAATCTCTTTCTTCAATTTCCAATAGAAAAAATCCTTGACGCTCTTTCAATAAGGCACACAATAGGATAGAGTTGAACAACATGGGCCTACTCCAATCCCCTTAAGGAAGTTCATTTTTGTCTCCCTTTTTAGGTTCTATCAATGCCAAGAAGTTTGCAAGCTTCAAGGGTGGAAATATTGTCAAATGTGGCATTGTTAACACATACAATGCTTGGGGATTTTTGGAACTCTAGCAAAAGTTTGGAAGTGCAACATTACCATCACTTCTCTTGTCAAATTCTTGGCCATAGCTTGATACTTGTATGTTTTTTCTAGCTCCATTAAAGCTTGCTCAAAGTGTGAATAGAGTCCAATCCAAGTGTGGATTCCCATTCATGAAGAGACCTTTGGCTACCAAAGATCTATTCATCAATGATCTTGGGCTCTAAATTAGCCTAGTTCAAGCTTGAGTTTGAATTTTAATGGGATGTGATTATTATTGCACCAAAAGTTAGTGAGACTTCTTGTTATACATACCCACATGAATATTGAACAAACAGTTGCATGGATCATGTAAAAGCCACACTATGATTTTACGCACATGAATCAAAACCCAATTTTGTATATGTTTTCATTACTTTTGAGTTTTTGATTTAATTTCCATGGGTAACCTTTGCCATGTTACGTTGATGGCCCTTATAGAAACCATCTGCTTCATGTTATGAGAAATTTTTAGGTGATAATAGTGTGAGGTTAGAAGAAAACATAATATAGCCAAAATACGTCATCATTTTCTATACTAAATGCTACCAAATAGATACTTGAGAGAGAGAGAGAGAAAGAAGGATATCCTATAGTGGATGAAGAAGAACCCACTTGTAAAACAAGTATCCTCGGAAATTTATTTGCCTTATACAAATAAGGTAGGCATGTCCCATGCTTATGGTAACGATAAACATAGATTCAATTCTAATAAGGGAGAAGATGTTGGATGATCTTGTATAAGATACCTAAGGGAACTATAATTGTTGAGCTTGTCAAGAATAAATCTCCATCAACCAAGGGGCACTGAAAAACAACAAAATATTGTTCTTAGGAAAGCATGTCCTAGAACCTAAGATGAACATGAGTTTCCACACTAGATGTCCAAAAAAAGTGCTGTCAAATCCAAAAGTTTTCTAAAATTGGAAATTGCAACTATTGTTAGGTATGAGCCACCTTAATGTGGTAATGTGATAATGTGTTTATGTCGACACATGAAGCAATAATATCTCTCCCTAGTTTATTTGAGGTTTTTCATGTTGATGAGTAATGAGAATCAAGATACCACTCTATTCCTAGAATCAATGAACTAAGGTTTATAGGAAGGTTTATAGAAATGAAGACAAAATAGCCAAGGGGATAGGTCTCAAGGGAAATAAACTAGAGAGGATATGGACACCAAATTATAAATAAGTGGATATGGTGATTAGAATGGACATGGTCAAAAGAGACACGGGGAAATTTGAGACATTCATTGGGTGGAGAATAAGTGATAGATGACATGTGGTGTTGGACTATGAGTCCCTAGACAATCACAAAGTTCGATAATATAATTCTTATTTTCATCTTGATGGTGTCATGATGATCCACTAATGAGTTTTCAGTGTGATCTAGATCCAGATCTAAAACATCTAGAATGTCCATTGATGTATTATAAATTAAGATTGTCAAGCCAAGTTTGAGTAACTTTGTGAATGTAATTTATATTAACAATAATGAATATTCACATTAAGAAAATCATGAATATATACAAGGAGTGGTGGTTGGAATTCATATATCAATGTCTCTTTGCCTTCCCTAATTTCTTATTTACATTATTTACCATTTTCCTAATCCCTAAAGATTAGGTGTCAATATTCGTTCCCCTCCTAATCCGAAGGGATGTTGGTGAGTCCAAGCATCATTCTAAATATTTAAAACTTTTCCTTTCCAAGCAATTTGGTGAATATGTCAACAATCTACTCATTCGTGGAACAATGGCATAGGAGAATAGTCTTGGCCTCAACAAGATGTCGAATCATATGATACTTTGTATGATGTGCTTGGTTTGATCATGGAACTTTGGATTCTTAGACAATTTACTACAGAAGTACATGTCAACCAAAATAGGAGTAGAATGCACTTGTTTCTCCTACAAATCTTCTAGAATTTTCTTGAGCCACACAATTTCCTTTGTTGTTTCTGCAACTGCCAAATTTTCTACCTCTATTGTGGAATCTGCTAGAACTAATTATTTGCGTGACCTCCAGGAGACAAATCTTGATCCAAGACTCATGCCATAACCTAAAGTAGATACTCCATTTTCTTTATCTCCATCAAAATATGAATTAGAATATCCATTCAAGCTAAATTCATCCACCTATGTATACTTGATTCCAAAGTATTGAGTTCCCTTCAAGTACCTTATAACTCTTTTTGCAGCAAAACAATGACTCTCACAAGGATTTTGCATGAACAGAGAGAGGATTCCAACAACAAATTAAATGTTTGGTCTGGTAGTAGTCAGGTAGTTAAGACTTCCTATGAGTTTTTTGTACTTTGTTGCATCTTCAAATTCATTTCCTTTTATGGATATGATTTTTAACTTTTGTTCCATTGGGGTGATAAATTGATTGCACTCAACCATGTCACATTTTTTCAATAGATCTCCAATGTACTTCTTTTGAGAGAGGAATATAAACTTCGAATGTTGGTTTACTTCAATACCAAGATAGTAGTGAGGATATTCCAAATTTGTCATTTCAAAACATTTCCTCAGTTCTTTCTTTATGGATGCAATGTAATTTTTATTGCTCCCTGTCATCATAAGATCATATACATAAACCACGAGATATACAACTGTTTTGCCAATTTTTTTGACAACAAAGTTGCATTGTAAAGATCATAATGTTTGAAATTTAGTTTCAGAAGATGCTCAGTCAATTTCTTATACCAGGCTTGCAGTGCTTGTTTGAGGCATACAAGGATTTGACAAGATTGTATACTTTGTGTTCCTATCCCTTCATAACAAATCCTTCCAGTTGGAACATAAAAACATTCTCTTTCAAATCTCCATTCAAGAAAGCAGTTTTTACATCCATTGGTGACTTTCCAACTGTTTGAATTACAAGGCAAGAGATTTTGGATGTAGCCCATTTTTTTGTTGGGGGGGGTGGGGGGGAGTCTCCTCATAATCAATGCCCAATTCCTTTTGTGAAAAACATTTTTCCATGAACCTGGCTTTATGCTTTTCAAGTGAGCCATCTTCTTTATACTTGTTTTTGAATACCCACTTGCAGCCTGTTGTTTTGGTTCCTAATGGAGGATCAACCAGCTTCTAGGTTCCATTCTTTATCAGAGCATAATACTCTTTTTGCATTGCTTATTTCCATTCATCACGGGAAGCAACTTCTTTGAAGGAAGTTGGTTCGAAATTTGTAGACAAATTTAATTCACAATAATAAGAAACACCCATATCAATAGGTGAATCAAATTTGTCTACGTCACCTCTATTATGTCGAGCATAACTTTTTGTTCCTGTCTCTCCAACCTCATAAGAAAAAAACACTTTCAAGTGTCTTGGAGAGCCATTTTGGAGGACCTTTATGAGATGGCCCATGCTATTTAGATGACTGATATGGGGTTGAATCAAGATTTAGCCTTCCAATTATCTCAATCACATCACTTAAAGTGTCTTATTGATTAGTGGTTGGAGCTTCATGACAGGGAGAGAATGCTTCAAAAGGAGATTCCACAGACTGATCCAAGATAGGGATCCCCCCTTCAAGGTGTGGAATCTCATTATCAGACTACTAAAACGACTTTTCATGCCCAATTTTTTTCAAGCAATTAAGTTATCACTTAACAACATTATCAGTCTTAGAAATTTCAAGAAAACTTAAATCTCTAGATATTATAACTTCTTATTTACTTCATCATAGAGACAATATGCTTTAGAGATATCCGAGTACCCCAAGAAGATACATTTTTAACTCCTTGTACCAAGTTTGTTTCTTTGTTCCTTAGGTATAAAGGCATAGCAGGTGGAACCAAAAACCATGAGATGCCTCACCGAAGGAATGTGGACATACCACATTTCCTAGGGAGCCTTTTTTTTAGAGCATGATATGGACACCTATTCCTAATATACATTGCACATAGAACTGCATTGACTTAGCATTTTTGGAAAAAAATATTTGAATGCACCAGATTTAAGATTGTCATATTCATTCTTTAAGCTACATCATTATGTTGGGGATTATAAGGCATTGTTGTTTGATGTTTGATCCCATGTTGGTGAAGATAGTTTTCATATTCATTTGAAGTATATTATTTTCTATTATCAGTATGAATAAAGTCAATATGAGATTGTGTATAATTTTCAATCCATGCATGAAAGTTTTTGAAAGTTTCAAACGCTTTTGATTTTTCTTCAATGGATATACCCAACACATTATGGCGTAGTCATCAATAAAAGTCATCATGTATTTATTACTATTTGCAGAATGAGTAGGCAAAGGTCCACACAAGTTAGAATGAACGAGTTCAAGATTTCTATCTGTTATGGAATGAGAATCATGGAAACACTGTTTGTTGTGCATTCCTAAGATACAAGCATTACATTGCTTAAGTTCCCTAGGAATGGTGGGAAAACTAGTAACACCATTTCTCTTCAATAAAAACAAACTGTCATAGTTCGGATGTCCAAATATAGCATGCCATAAGAGACTAGATGGTATTGTACCTTCATCAAATTGAAAATTGTATGAAAAGTTTTGTGCATGAGCAGAGGTTCCTTGCAAGTTCAAGATTCTTTCTTCTTCTATACCAGTCATACCAAGTGAGATTTTTTATGTTTTTCTGACCTTAACCTTGCCATAAAACATATGGATGGAGTCTCCTTGCTGGAAGATGTGACCCAAATTCAATGAGTTTCTCTACAACTTTGGCAGGTAGATTACATCATACAGAAGAAAGTCTGGGAGACCAGTATCAGAGAAATTTTGAGGTAAAAAATGGGCCTAAAAAAATGTATAACCAAAATAAACTTTATAAGAACCAATATGATTAATGATCATGATGTCAACCATGGGGTATGATTCACCATTTTTGGAGTAAAAAATTAAAAAGATAAAAAAACAAAAAAAAAACAAAATTACTTTTTTCAACTTATCTCCCTATAGTTTCACTCAAATTTCGAGTGGGAGCACTAGTGGGATGCATAATTTAATTCCTCATCCAAATAGTACCCATGTTAGATACTTTAGATGAACCCTACTACAAAAAAAATGAGAAATACATGAAACATGTGATTGCACTAATGTTTTTTCATGTATTTCTAATTTTTCGTGTAGAAAGGTCTATTGAAAGTATGAAACATGGGTACTCCTTGGATGAGGAATTAAATTTTGCATCCAACTAGTGCTTCCACTTAAATTTGAGTAAAACATTAGGAGATAAGTTTGAAAATATGAGTTTGATATATTATATATATATATATATATATTATATATATTATATATATATATATATATATATAATTTTTTCTCCCTTCAACTACAAATTCAATTCCACTAACTTTGGTATGCTTATCATGTAAGGTGCCTTTGATGTTGGTGTTTCCCCTGGTACTAACTCAATAGAAAATTCCACTTCCTTGTGAGGCGGTAACTCTAAAATATATGCGCGAAATACATCCTGAAACTTCTGTAAAACTGGGTACCTTCTCAATACCTCCACGTCCTCAACATCCTTACATTTATCACTAGAAATATGCATTATGAATAACACACACCCTTTCTTGTGACTATGATTGTCCTGCATAGCTATGACCATCCTAACTGGTGTTTCCTTCTTCTTACTCTGCAATTTTTTTTGTTCCCCATTATCATCCAAGCACTCAATGGCCTTATCATAACAATCCACTTTGGTCCTATGAAGATGCAACCAGTCCATACCCAACAACATGTGGTATGATCCCAATGGAAGCACATTCAGATGCACCGATGTAGACATACCATTCAATTCAAATGCACAATCTCTTACCCAGTGATGAACTCTCTTCTTAGTACCTGTAGCCAACTGCACTAACCAAGACTCTGCATGCACTTCTTTATTCAAACCACGCTTATCCACCAGGTTAGGATTAACATAACTATAATTATATCCAGGGTAAATCAAAATAGAAACAACTTGATCACAAAGCTTACCATCCATCTCGATAATAGACAACTAGTGATCTTCTTTCCTGTTATCCAGCACTGCATAAATCCAAGGAATACTTTGTCCAACAACCCCCACTATTTGTGCTTCCTGAGCAATATAGATCTGCATTCTACCACCCTGATGTTGTGGACAATTTCTCCTACGATGTTCTCCTCCACAAGTCCAAAACTGCAAAAGGCTTCCTACAATCACCCTTGTTCTACTCCTCAGACCGAAATCCCTACCCTTTGTCAGATGCATTGAAATTCTTAGGCGATGCTTCATTCTCTCTGTTCCCCGTGTCCTCAGATCTTGCTCGCTTCTTATCCCATTTTCCTTTATTCTTCTCATTACCATTCCAATCCTGCTTAGTCTCAAATCTGCACTTTGATTGCTCATAACAATTCTTTAGCCTCCTAATGGCTCACTCCAATGATCTAGGCTCATCAAACTCAATCTTGTCCTTGAATGCTAGTGGAAACCCATTGATGAATCTCTAAATATTCTCTCTCTCCTCCTTAAGATAAGGTACATACCTCAATAACTCCAAAAAATTTATAGTGTACTCCTCATCGATCATAGATCTCATATTTAACTCATAGAATTATTTTTCCCTATCATCATAATATCTCTTCAATAGGTACTTCTTGAATAATCTCTCGAATTCACTCCAAGGAAACTCCTCTTTGTGAATATATGTCACATTCTTCACATCTTACCACTAGATGTTTGTTTTACCTTTAAGACTGAACGTAGCTATTTCGGCCTTCATGTTCATCGAGTAATCATGCAATCTGAAGAACTTATTCATCCCAAGCAACGACACTTCGACATCCTGTGACTTCTTCATTTCTCCATAAAATGTAGGTGGCTTTGCTTTCTTGAACTCATCTGAAAATATCCCCTATCACTCCTCCAATAAGGATGATAACGATGATGACCATGATACCTATATGAACCAGAACTAGAGTAAATCCAATGTTCAATGCCTCGTGTATTAGGTATATCAAAGAATATGTCATCTCTAACTGTGTCATCTCTATCCAACCTGTGCCCACTATGTGACCTGCTACCATATGCTCTGTTAGTCCTATCCTCATGTCCATGACTGATTGTAAGTAGTCCTTGTCTCTGCAAGTCTGACAAGCTTTGAAGGATAACTGCATTAACTTTTGCTTGTTTCTCCTGTGTGGTAGCAAGTCTCTCTTGTGATTGAATGATTCAATCATTATCTTATTTGAAACTTCTTATCTCTGCCTTCAAACTTCTTAATGTGTCTGCTATGTAAGGGGAGTACTCATCACCATGCTGCTCATTTGATCTATAGGGAGAATCTCGTGAGCTTTAGTCTACCATCTTGCTAGTCATCTTTATTCGTCTCTTCCTACAAGGTATATCATGTTAGCTAAACCAAATCATAAAAAAACTAGCATACCTCATTTTATTTCAAGGGAGGATATCTCGTCTTCAAGATCAACCAAATTAGCACAATACATGTATAATCATAATCATCACAATATATAAACATAATCTCAATCATTATCCCAGCTACCACGCATAATTCCACAATAATAACATTGACTAGGTATCTTGCATGCATAACAAACATATGTACGACACTAAGGCATACACAATGCATACAAACACTAACACACATTCATGACGAACACATTTCGACAAAAAAACGATAAAATTTTGCATGACATCACAATGGAAACGATAACCACCACCATACATACACAACAAGCACATAGACCACAAGCATAAGGACACATATGCAATAGATATGTACATATGACAACACATTCATCCAAGGAGAATGAAAACCAGAGATCACCGAAGGAGAACGGAACCATGCTCTGATACCACTCTATAACACCCTCCTCCCACATTCACTCAAGTTAACCGGTCCACCGAGGTAAACATGTGACGAAGAGTTACTATGATATGATTCAAATCTCCATGTACAGTTAAGGAAGTGGAACCGATAAGACAAGACCAGTCTGACCCTCCTAGAGAGCTAAAAAACCTTCAAGAGCCAACCAAGCCCTTTAGGTGTCCATGTTGGAGGAAATCCTACTTGGCTAGATTTTGGGCAAGGAAACCAAATTTTGGTGATATAGCATGCAATACAAGGTGCAAAGTGGACCTCGCAGTAGAGTAGTGGAGCACACAAGGAGCACGCAGAAAACTCACCGCGCAGTATGGGGGCTTTGCGGTGAAGCCCCTTCCTTTTTGTAAAAGCATAAAATATTGTAAAAGTTGATGGTTTTGGACCATAGTCCCTTGTATTTTGGAAACCATGGTATGTGGTCCATGGTAATGTAGTGATGTAATCCCTCATTATTATATAATATATATATTATATATATATATATATATATAATATATATATATATATATATATATATATATATATATATATATTATATATATTAGGGATGAATAATAAATAAGAGGACAAATATTGATTGGAATCTATGTTTATGGTTGTATTATGTTGATATGTACTTCAGAGAACGGTAAAGGCTTCCTAACTGAGTGGGCGAAGGCCTAGGTCTGCAGCTTAGTGTGCAGACACCCTTCATCTGTGTGGGTAGGGAAGAAATGTTGTTGTACCAAATTATCTATTATAAGCAATAGTTCTTGTGGACGTAGTCCCACATTGGGATGAACCATGATAAAATTTGTGACTCATATGTTAATTTTCTTATTATCTGCACTTTATTTCAGTACTATGAAGTTTATGTATGTTTAAGTGATGAATGTAATTCTGTGAAGTAATATATAAGTGCAAAGTAATTGATGTATGTGAAGAAATTTATAAGTGTTTAAAAAATAAGAAAACACAAAAGTTCCACATCGCAACATCCCTTAGGCTATAGAAGCCTAGTTCTGCAACCTCCCATAATCACGAGTGAGACTGCGATTTGCTTGTATATTGTTGTCGAGAGGGCCAATGGTTGAGGGTTTTGCTCGTGCATAGTAAACTCCAAACCTGGGTCATCCAAACTTAAGCCAAAAAATGGTTCTGTTGCCAAGATTAGGATCTGTTTGAGGGATGTTTATGTGGCATTCATCGAATAAATAAATTCAATATTTGGTAGAACAAAAGGAACGACAATTTGCAGAACAAGAAAATAGAATCCCTCGTCTGTCAACTAGGATGTGGTTGGAGAAGTAAATTTTTGAAGATCAATACGAAATCTTCTTCGTCTCATTCCATGTGGAGCTACAAGAATGGATATTAAGGTTGAATTGGAGAAGATACTGCTTTAAAGGAGGTGAACTTAATGAGTGGAATATTGAATTAATATAACGAATCAAGAACACTAACAATATGATCTCAAGAACGGTTGATGTCTGGATTGATAGCATCTTAGGAGGAGTCATTACTGAGTTCGCGGTAGACTCGATTTTGTCCTACATCGAAGTAGAATGAAATTTTTTCATAGGATTGTAAGGTAAGTTCTTAAAATATTTGAACCTTTGGACTAAGATTCTTTTGTGTGAAAAGGGGAGTTTTTGAATGCAGTCATAATATTAGTTACTTATGTTTAGAAGATTCAAAGAAGAGACTAGGACAACACGAAGTGCAAAAAAATATAGAATAGACACTAGAAAGAGATCTCATGGCCAAGTTCCATTTTTTTTTTTTAATCGAAGTTGACTATAGCCCTCTTTTAAGTGAGTCTAAAAGTGAAGAAAACCATCCTGAGAACCCTGAAGTAGCCTTGCAGTATTCACCCTTCCAACCTGAAAGTTAACCGAAGCCAGAATCAAGTAATAATCAGGGTATT
>APFE031321483.1:74845-95390 GCA_000404065.3 Pinus taeda
AGTGAAGCAGGTCCATGATGAAAATATGAATAAAGCACAACTTGTTACAACATTTCACATTAGAGTGCTGACATGGTACATGAAGTATTCGAGCAATCAGAACAAACCATTTCCAAACATTAAAACAATGATGATAAAAGAATTCAAGATGCTAAAGTTCGAGTCATAGTGCATCATAGAACTAAAAGAAGTGAAACAAAAGCCTACTGAGTCTGTTTGGGAATTTGATCAAAGAATTCAAGATACTATTGTATCAGGTGAGCTTCGAAATAGCTTTGTAGCAACATAAAGAGTGGTTTACAGTTGCATTGCTTCCATATATAAGATTGTCTTTGTCACAATAGAAGATAGAAACTCAAGCCGAAGCCTTAGAAATTGCGATGAAGTTAGAAGCTTCACCGATAGGGGATACCAATGTACGTATGCAGAAAATCCAGAGTGAACTGGCAAATACGACTCTGCAGATACAAGATATGAAGATAAGTAAAGAAGTTCGAGAAGAAGTATGGTGTACAAAGTGTAAAGGAGAAGGCTATTCTAAGGAAAAATGTCCTCTCTTCAGAAACTACATGGATAGTGGGGAACCAAATCCTTTGAATCTGGAATCCATCTTATGGTGCGAGATATGTAAAACTAGGGGTGAACATCGTGCTAAAGAATGTTATTTGTTGCAAAAGTATGTGCAGACTCCAAGGAACCTATATTGCAAGTTCTATAAATCAGTGGGACATGACGAAAACAATTTTCGAGCTTATGAACTAATGATGGATCGAAGTGCTGATGCATATAGGATGTAAGCTGAAGAAAATGGACATGAGGAACATGGATAGCACAATGGTCGAGGTGGTTATCAAGGTCGATGTCGAGGTACTGGGAAAAGTGGTGGAGCTAGTCGAGGACGAGGACATATTATCTTCTATAATTGTGGACAGGCATGACACTTCATGAGAGACTGTCTTAATCCTACCATGACATGTAAGTATTGCAAATCATTTGATCATGTAATTGAAGAGTGTCTGGTACTTATGGAAAAAATGCAAGAAAAGAGGAACAAACAATTGACACAAAATATCCAAATGATGACTGTGGAACCAAGGATTGATGAACCTCACATAAATATTGTAACAAGAAGTGGAGTTGCGACTAAGGATGATAAATAAGATGGGAAGAAGGAAGTCTAAGTCTTTATGGAAGTGAAGAAAAGCTTTATGGATGCAGGAGCTTCGACATCTAGCACGTAGCAAAAGTTGAAGAATAACTACGATCTATCATCTTCAACACAAGGCCAAGCTCTGACAATACAGGAACAAGATGCAACATATAAGGTAGATACTCTAAAATATTTTCTTCAAACTTGTATGAAATTGTTGCAAGATCAAAGAGTTGTAGAAGGACTTCAGGGATTGATAAATTTCTGCACATATAAATAAGTACCGTGGAGTGAGATGTGCGAAGTTAACAACAATTTCATAAACAAAAGAGAACTGGAAGAGAAATGAGGCTTAGTACACAAATAGGAGAATATGACATAGACCAAGTTATTTTATATCTGGAATCTGAAGCTAATGTCCTAACAAAGCAAACATAAGAATTAATGGGTAAACCGAAGTTGCAATGGTCACCTATTTAGCTAAGAATGGTGAACCAACAAAAGATTGTTCCTCTAGGAAGATTAGCAGGCATTACAATAGACATTGAAGAGGTGCACACTACTATTGATTTTGAAGTGATAGAAATTGTGAATGAAAGTAACCCCTATCTTTCACTACTTGGATTGGATTGGGAATTTGCTAACATAGCTATAATCAACTTAAAGAAGAAAAAAATGATATTTGAAAGCAACAATATGAGAGTCATTGTTCCATTAGATCCATCAGAAGGAGCAAGGTATATAGAACTAGTTATAGAAGAGTACAATGCAGAAAACATAGACAACATTTATCAGATAAAAGTCAAAGAAGAAGAATGGATTAATCCCATTGCATTTGGAAAATTGGGTTGGGAACAAGACAATTCTTGCACTTTAGATTCAGAAGAAGAATTGGAAAATTGGTAAAACAGGTTACATGATGTGTCTACAAGGCGATGTGCAAAAATTACTAAAGTAGTTCATTGTATGACAGCTGAGGTATGTGACTTACCTTTTTATGATGGTTTGTGTAATATAAATTATTTCTTGAAGAACATGAAGAACATGTACCAGAGTGTCAAATATTGTTAGCTCTAGATCTAACATTAAGAGCTACTCTTGCTAGATGGTGGGGTACACATAAGAAGAATATAGAGACCTGGCAGGAATGCCGAAGGTTGATATGGATAAGTTTTGGTCAGGTAAAAACAGAATTGGCAGATAAATATGATCGTCAAACTGAACCTAGAGAGCACATTCAACTCTATATGACAACATGGAAGGAGATTCCACAAGTAGAATGGATGCATTGGTTCATCCATATATTGGAGAAAATTCCTCAAAACTAGTACTTATAAGTAGAACTTCGACATGGTACTATGAGCTGGGAAGAGATGTTTGATGGGTTTATATTGAAATTTAGCTTCAAAGATGATTGTCCATATATAGATTCAGCCTTTCAGATAGTTAAAAATAAGATTTTTGAGAACGAAATTCCACTCACATGGCAGCCTGATTAGGCTGCACAACTACATAATGTACTAGAATGCTACAACATCACTACAAAAGAAGATGAAGACCCTCGAGATATTGACATAGAAGAATATGAAGGCTACTGTGAAGTGAATGGATCTGAATTAGAAATGTCTGATAAAACAAATCCATTAAAGATAAGGAAGGTGAATATAGGATCAGAGATGAGCCGAAATTGGCAACAATAGGAGATTAGTGGGATGAAGAAACAGTTAGCAAAATGACAGATCTTTTGCATGAATACCAGGAGTTATTCCCCACTAAGTTCTCAGATATGAAGGACATAGTAGGAGACTTGGGAGTTATGAATATTCCTTTAAATCCTAATGTGAAGCCTGTCAAGAAAATACCCTACAAATTGAATCCAAAATATAAGGAGAAAGTAAAAGAAGATTTAGATAAAATGATAGCAACAAGGATCATTGAATCCGTGGAGGAATCAGAGTGGGTAAGTCCCATGGTGTTATAGGAAAAGAAGGCTAAAGGAGAAATCAAGATTTGTGTGGATCTAAGGAAATTAAATGATGCATACCCTTCCCTACAACGTTTACAAATGAAGTGTTGGATAATGTAGGTGGACATAAGGCCTACTCATTCACAGATGGATTTTCATGATACCATCAGATCATAATTGCAACATAAAATTGACATAAGACTACCTTCGCTATAGAATGGGGTTCATATCAATGTACAATCATTCCTTTTGGACTAAAGAATTCCCTGAAATATTTTCAAGAGTGGTGGTTGCAGCTTTCAAAGAATATATTCACAAGTTCTTAGAAGTATACTTCGATGATTGGACAGTGTTTGGGTTATTGAAGAAACATGTTGCAAGCTTAAGACTGATGCTCAACACATGCAGACAATATTAGATTTCTCTGAATATTAAGAAGTGCATATTTTGTGTACCTTTTGGTATATTGCTGGGACATGTTGTTTGCAAGCAAGGATTGATGGTGGATCCTGTAACGATTTTTATTATTGTGAATTTACCTACACCAAAACTAGTGAGACAGCTTCGCACCACTTTGGGACATACAAGATATTACATAAAATTTATCAAAGGATATGCACAGATTACTGCACCTATGGAAAAACTGTTGAAGAAAGATGTTACTTTCCTGTGGAACGAAGAATGTCAAAAGAGCCTCGACACACTAAAAGAAAAGATGGTAATTGATCCTATATTGATATTTCCATATTGGAATAAGGAATTTCATGTTCATGTGGATGCTTCATGCATAGATTTAGGAGTGGTGTTGGCACAACTTGGTGCAGGATAAATCAATCACCCTATAGCTTTCGCAAGTAGGAAACTGTCTAAAGCAGAAAAGAACTATACAACTATAGAAATAGAAGGACTAGCTATGGTATATGATTTGTAGAAATTCATAAATTATTTGTTGGGATCACATTTTAAGATGTTCACATACCACTCTGCACTAAAGTACTTGTTCAATAAGGTTGTTTTAGGAGGAAAAAATTGCAGATGGCTATTATTATTTCAGGAGTATGATTTTGAAGTTGTTGTTAAGCCAGGAAGACTGAATGTTGGACCTAATCATTTGTCAAGGTTAGAGACAGGAGAAGAATCAATGAATATAGAGAATAAAATTCCTAATGTGCAGTTGTTTGCAATCAGGATATAAGTTCAATTCTTAACCATAGGGATGGCTCCTTTAGAATACACTATGCAACAGAAGAAAAAATTGGTGGTTAGGGCAGCAGATGTTTCACAAATAGTAGGACATTTGTATAAAATGGGACCAAATGAAATACTGCATAGGTATGTTTCTGAGCACGAAAGACATAATTTTAACAAAATCTCATAGTGGCGCAACTAGTGGAACTTATGCAGGGAAAGATATTGTGCAGGACATTTTAAGAGTGAGACTATGGCGGCCTACATTGCAAAAAGATACAAAGGAGTATTGTTGAGCTTGTGATATCTGCCAAAGAACAAGAAAACCTTCAAGGAGAGATGAGATGCCATTAGTGCCACAAATAACTTTGCAGGCTTTTGACAAAAGGGCTATTGATATTTTCAGACATATCCATCCACCAGGGAAAAGGACTGGTGCGAGGTATATAATCACTGCAACTGATTATTTGACAAGGTGGGCCAAAGCACAACTAGTGAAGGATTGTAACGCAAAAATTGTTTTCAAGTTCATCTTTGCATAATTACTGTCCAGATTTGGGAACCCTAAGATATTGATGAGTGACTAAGGGTCACATTTCTTGAAGAAGACCATTGAAGCATTAACTGAGGAATTTCAAGTTTACCACCAAAAGAGCACTCCTTATCATCATCAGGCAAACGAAACTATGAAGGCATTCAATAAAATTTTGGAGGATGCACTGACCAAGGTATGTACTGTGAATAGGGATGACTGGGATCTTATAATTCTAGTAGTATTATGGGCTTATAGGACTACATGTAATAAATTGATAGGTCATACACCCTTTAGGTTGGTTTATGGGAAAGAAGCTGTGATGCCCATGGAAGAAGATTGGTTTTTAGCAAGATTTCATCAACAAGTGCATAAAGAAAGAGGAAAGGTTTGACATGACAGGCACATTAAGCAAAATAAGTTTCAGGTAGGAGACCTTGTTCTCCTCTATGACAGTTAGTTTGTGAAATTTCCAGATAAATTCAAAACACACTGCTTAGGCCCATGTGTTATTAAGTATATTACCGTTGGAGGTGCAACACAATTAGAAAAGCTAAATGGAGAATTAATTCAAGGAAAAGTGGATGGCATTGGATTATAAACTACACTACAGAGAGAGCTTCAACGAAGAAAGTAATTCACTACAATCAGGAATATGTTGAAGTTCTCAAGAAGTCGCGACGTAAGAAAAGGTCGTGCTATAGTAGGGGACGTGTTGAAGTTTGCTAGAAAAGTGTAAATATGAGCGTTAAAAGGGAAAAGGCAGGCATCAAGTTGCATTTAAGACGACATTTGGTAGAATTTAACGATAGATACACTTGTAATGACGAAGACTGAACATAATCAGCACAAAATAAAAATCTAATGATAAGGTTCGAATGCCAGAATTGCTATAAATAGCCAACTCTCCCACCGGTTAAGAACTTTTCTGAATCAAGAGTTTGAGAGAGTAATAGTGCGAAGTAGTTACAAATATTTCTTGCATGAATATCTTGTCGATTGAAGAATTTGTGTGAATATTTAACAAGAAAGGTTTAGAAGGAGTCATGGAAGCAGCCACAACAACAAAAACTGATACACCCACAACATCACCAGTCGCACCACCCATAACAGCAACACCCTCACTAGTAGCATCATCGCCATAGAAGCTGTGGACATCGTCGAGGAAAAACAACCTAAGGAAGTAAGAACCTAGAAAAAGTAGCATAAGAGGTTGGTCAATCATGTGAATCCTAAGAAGAAACCTCAGTAGTTCAACATTGAAGAAGAAGTGGAGCAAATTTAGGTGGAGGAAGGTGGCGCAACATTCAACTCACCTCTGCCCTCATATATTCCGCGAGGAAGCCAAATGCTAATCCTGTAAAGGATTCCAAAGATGTGAAGTATGGGACATTCACACCACTATTGCCAGAGGATGTGTCATTTGAAGGAGAGATTTTAGGAAATATTCCATGGCTAAAGTTTACAAACAATGATTTTAATGATCGAATGAAGTACCCATAGTTCGCGTTGAATCGGTACTTGCAGCAGGTTCACTACCCAGATAGCGGAGTGACAAGATTAGAACCACAATGATGGGAAAATGTGCACAATCAGGATTGCTTGATATGTTAAATGTGTCGCACTTCGGCATAAGTTCATCAAACACAGCGTGTGTTCGACAACTATTGGTGTTAATTCATGACAAACACCTATGGATGGGGGATAAAATCTCCATATACCAAATGTTGATCTGGAGGATCATTAGATTACCGTACCAAGGGTGGAACCCCACAGAGGAGTTTGTGGGGAAGGATAAAGACCGCACTGCAACAGAGAATATGAAGAAGAAGTATCTGTTGGTTAAAGGAGACATGGGCTATGACATAAATTCGATCAATGATCAAGCAGTCCGCTTCGCTGCACATATTTTGGTGGGAAAAATTATGAGGAAGTGTCATGCAAATGAAGTTCCTGTGTCGGTGGTGTCTTTAGCCACACAGTGTGCAAATGGAGTCCAGTATAACTGGGTTGCGTATTTATGTAAGGAATTCCTAAACAACTGCCGTGAGGTCTAGGAGAAAGGTACATCTTTCCATTATGTTTGGTTACTATTGATCATTACAATGTTAGCATGGAAGGAACCGAAGGATACACATTTTTCTCCAATAGTTTAAGATGTATGTGAGGCTGCGAGGTATGCTTCGCTGTGAAATACCACTCAACCATCGCGTGCATAGGAAAACATGATATTTTTATACTATACCAAATGGATCTACAGATGCTCGTAAACCAGCATCCACACCTTTCACTGAGTTTTCACAAATAGTATAGCCCTGTGGCGAGGTTCAAGGCGTATTTTCATAGATTGTACATACATGTATGTAGAGACGCGAAGAAGCAATGGCATGGATTGCCATGTATGGTCAAAGAGGATGATCTACTAGAAGTAGTGCAAACATTGCCCGCAGATTGGATTACTCTGCTGGAGGAGGCAGGAGACAGTGCCACAGAAGAATAGCTGGGCACATCACACCATGGCGAAGGTAGTGGAAAATATAAAGAGAAGGAAGTAGAGGAAGAGGAAGAAGAACACAACGAAGAAGAACATCATGAGGAGGAACCTTAAGGAGGAAAAGATACAACTAAGGATATAGAGAAGGAAGAAACAGAAGAATATGTGCAGAGAAAAGGAAGAGACAA
Source organism: Pinus taeda (assembly GCA_000404065.3). NCBI lineage: Eukaryota > Viridiplantae > Streptophyta > Pinopsida > Pinales > Pinaceae > Pinus > Pinus taeda. Next base: position 82,364 of record APFE031321483.1, read on the forward strand.
GGTGAAGCTTCCACCAAGGCCAGAAAGAAGCGTAAGGCAGATAAGTCAAAGGAAGTCGCACCAATGGTTCTTACTGATGGAGACTTCGAACAAATTGGAGACAAGGTTCAGGAGATCATAACAGAATCTTGGAACATGGTGGAAGATCGCTACGACGAGCTTATCGCAGATGTGCAAGAGAGGATTTTGGATTTGAAGCTTTTGTCATTATCAATTAGATAGCTTGCACAAATATAGGAAAACATTATAGAAGGAAGGTCGATCATTCCTACCCTTGCTGCAAGGTTGACACAGATACCTGCAAGGGCTCTATAATTTGAATCAACATAAATTCAACAGCAGGCCAAGGAGTGGACACATATAAACATGAACATCGTAGCAGTGCCATTTCCAAGGTTACATAAGATACATGAGGAGATTACAAAGGAATTAAAGCTAAGGGAAGAGCGCACATCGCAGCTCAACATACAGGTGAAAAAGGAGTAGGTTGTGCTGTCACAAAAGCTTGACCAAAAAATACAAGAGAGAGATTAGATAGCAAAATAATATTAGCAGTTGAAAGACATAGTAGAAACAACATGTAAAGGAATTTTGGACATGGATGTCCACGAAGAGGAATCAACAGAAGAAAAGGTGACAAAGCTCGACCTTGCAATAAAGGAACAAAAGGATAAAGTTGTTGCAGTACAATTTTAGTATGAGGTAAAAATCAGTGAGTTGCAATTGAAGTTGCATCTAGCTACACCGCAGGATGTAAGAGACTAGAGGGAGGTTGACCTAAAGTTAGTCATGGTTAGCATTTCTGCAACATTGGCAGACTACAACAAACTACTAGACACGAATATGCAGATTTGGATTTCACTACAGGAAGATCCAAATATTCAGAAACTACAAGGGGAGATGCAACAAAAGTAGCAGTAGTTAGAGGAAAGTTGAGCAACTGAGAGGACATTACCTATATCGCAGAATCTTGCAAAGATCAATGAAGCGAAGGTCTTGCAAAAGAGGATCAAAGAGATGAAGAGGGAAGAGAAGAAATTGATAGACAAAACTCAGCCTTGGTAGGACGAGGCCCTTCAACTCTCCCAGACAGTATATGAGAAGCTCCAGGAGCTTCGCCAGAAGGAGGGAACATTGCTACATAAGCCTGTAGAGCACGTAACAAAAGCATTGTTGGAGGAAGTATGCAACGAGGATAAACATATGACATAAGTGCTCCAACATTTCAACAGGACTATAACAACATTGCATAAAAGATTAGAGGCACAACAACTAAGTGACTTGGGACGAGTCACAGGTGAGTGTTGGGAGCCTGTTGGGCGTAGCCCAACTTGGCCAGATTTTGGGCAAGGAAGCTGAATTTTGGGGATAAACCGTGTAGTACAAGGTGCGAAGTGGACCACATAGTAGAGTCGTGGAACACACAAGGACCGCACAACAAACTCACCACGCAGTATGGGGTCTTCGCGGCGAAGCCCCTTCCTTTTTGTAAAAGTATAAAATATTGTAAAAGTTGATGGCTTTGGACCATAGTCCCTTGTATTTTGGAAACCATGGTATCGGGTCTATGGTAATGTAGTGATGTAATCCATCATGTAATAATATATATAAGGATGAATAATAAAGAAGGAGGACAAGTATTGATCAGAATCTATGTTTATGGTTGTATTATGTTGATCTGTACTTCAGAGAAGGGGAAAGGCTCCGCAGTTGCCCAGAGGCCTAGGTCTACAGCTTAGTGCGTAGACACCCTGCAGCTGTTTGCGTAAGGAAGAACTATTGTTGTACCAAATTCTCTATTATAAGCAACAGTTATTGTGGTCATAGTCGCACAATGGGATGAACCATGGTAAAATATGTGTCTCATGTGTTAATTTTATTATCATTTGCACTTTATTTCAGTACTGTGAAGTTTATGGATGTTTATTTTATGTTTAAGTGATGAATGGAATTCTACGAAGTAATAAATAAGTGCGAAGTAATTGTTAAACACATACATGGCGAATGCAGAATATTAATGATAAGCATTAAGTTGCATACATTATTGACATTATATACATTTATAGTACATTGATGTGACTCTTGGATTCACATTCCAAGTGGTCTCTTGGAATCCAGTGGCTGTTCACATTCCACACCAACCCATAGAGGATTAGGTGTCCAACATTCCCCATCTTAATCCGAAGGGGTATGTATGAGTCCAAGAAGAGAGTTGTAATACAAAATGTGAAAAAAATGCATGGTAGCACTAGGTTGAATGTGCTCTCTGAAATGTTGGTATAAAGGGGGGTGGTTTAAGGATGACCACCAACACAAGAACACTTAGTGCAGTTCCCGAAACTCTTCCAAATATGGCATGAAGTTGAGGTATTCTGCTAGAGGAAGTGCTCCTAATGTTTTGAAGAGGGAAACCCTTTAATCGTGAAAGGGAGGTCTCACCTTGCATAAAAAGGGAGAATGTCAACCTGAAAAGGGAGGTCTCAACCTGTGATGGTTTAAGGATGACCACCAACTCTGGAATGATTAATGCAATTCCTGGAACTCTTCTAAAGCTGGCAAGAAGTCGAAGTCTTCTGCTAGAGGAAGTGTCACCAATTCTTTGAAGAGATGTCTCAACCCCGCATAGATGGTTTAAGGCTGAACACCAACCAAAGGCATGCTCAGGGGCATATTTGTCTCTAGCTACAACTCTGAATATGGTATGGCAGGTTGTGGCTTAGGCTCACTTGATGTGGCTTTGAAGCTTGTAGATGACCATCATTTCCCCCCTTGTCAGATACAAGGTGAGAAGAAGGTGGAAACCCAACATGCACTTGCTGCATCGGCATTATGCACAGTTTAAAAGACGTTCCCAAGAGATTGCCAAGGCATTTAATAAGTGAAATTCAAGGTATCCTTTCACGTTGATCAAAGAATACTATGCATTGAAGTTTTGATGGTCAAAACTCTTGAAACACACTCAGTTTCCTGGGTCATCTCTTGTCGTGATCTCTGTCGGTCACATGGTGTTTAGTGCTGAGGGTATTCATTATGCTTCTTCTATCAGCCGTCATAGCCATTGCCTTCTTTACTCTTCCTTTTGAGAAGATATTAAAGGATTTCCTTGTTTGCATTGAAAATAAAGAGCTACGACTAAGCACTTTGATATTGCTGTCGAGTTCCTAGTGGTACTTCGAAGGAGCTCGACATTAAGGCTTCGAATGGTGGTCACATGGTATGTTGGGATGATAGATCCTATTCACAAAATGCATAGATGGTAATTCCACATAAACCTTCCACTCACCATCTTGGTAAAGACTTTCTCGAGGTCCTTTGAATTGCACATTGAATTTATTGTTTGAATCCTTTACGTTATTCACTCTAAATCCTTTCATCAGAAGATACATGATATCTATATTCCTGTGCTTATCTTTATTGTATTGCGATGCCAAAACAAGAAGCAAAAGATCCAGTGAGAAAGGAAAACGAGCATTGACAATTTAATTATTAGGTAAGATGGAAATACAGTGAGTAGGGGAAATAAACCAGAAATGCAATAAAGACATGGGTTTATTTTGTCTAGAAATGTTGATTCTTGCAATTATAGTCTGTCTCCATGCCAAAGAAAATCATGGCAGTTATTTCGAAGGTAAGAGATTGTTTCATACAAAGGATAACTAGGGAAATTATTCTCTCATGATAGATATACTACTATTGCTAAAGTCATTTCAATTTGGTAAAGAAAACAATTGTAAGCTTCCACTCCACTAAGCACAATCCAGAATGGAAGAACATTAATTATTAATTGGGGGAAAATAGTCCATCACTAGAATTGACTCTATTGTTTTGATAAATAGCTAGATAATTGCAAGCGAATAAGTATTTCTTTCCATAGAATTCAAGTACTTAAATTTACTTTAAAAACAAAGGACTTTTTTGTGCATAGTTTTGTGAGAAAGTTCATGGACATACCATCCAAATGTACACCAATTGATATGACAGAAACAAGAGGTGAATTAAATGAAACGAAAATGCTTCAATAGACATGAGTCATTTTTTAGCAATTGCTGCTTTGTTCGTATCTGTTATTCCATGGTACTATTTGAACGCCATTACTGCCTTTTTCTTAGTCATTTGGAGATGCAGAGGGCTCTGAATAGGGTTTCATTTGACAACCATGATCTCTATGGAGGAAGAAGCTTCCACGAGACCTCCAGATGTTGTTCGTCCCTCCCCGAGGCCTGTTGGAGCCAATATGGACTCTATTGAACACAAAATTGCCGCGCAGAGGAAAGTAGCCCTCCAGAAAAGAAAATTGGATGCTACAATAGATGCTCTTTCAAATATAGAGAAGTAGATGAGGCTTGTTGCTGATGTTTCTGGAACTCGGAAGGTGGTAGTGGTGATAGTACATATTTGTTATGAAGCGTGTGCATGGAAGACACTAAATGAGTAAATTATTGTGCGCTATGCGTGCTTATACCAGGGCTACATTACTTGGCAGATAGGTCAGATAGGTTTGAGCCGCCAAAGAAGAATGGTAGAGTTGTAGCTAGGTGCCTTAGGTCTATAGGTAAAATGCTCAAATTCAGTTCTGATAGGCATAGTTGATATGCAAAGAAAAATGCATGGTTAGGGGACCAAATTTTCTCCTAAAATGGGAAATGTATACTAGGGTCCAGAAGGAATCATTGAGTGGAGGCAGTGTTGTGTGTAGATTATTGGGATTCTGTATTGTTTATTGTTTCTATAATTATCCATACACCACCCGTCTAAGAATTAGCCACAGGACAGTTGAGAGGTGTTTTGGAGGTTTCCAAGATAAGGCTTGGCTCACTGACAAAGAAACGACCACTAGGAGACTATTCAAGTAGGCACCAGAATTGTGATAGGTAAATAAATGCAATGTAGGAAATACTGACACTGAAGAAAGAGTGTTAGGGTTCTGAAGAGCATTTATTGGAAGCTGGCTAGAACGTTAACCTCTACACCTCAGTCGTTGCCCAAATTCAGAAAGCAACGCAGATTCTACACTATTCCAATTAAAAATACCCTTGCAGACTGTCCATCTCAAAATTATATTACACGTATCCACCTTCCAATCCTACATTGCTGAATGAATCCCATAAATTTACCATCGAAATGCATAAAATTCAACGATATTACATGTAAAATTCTAATCTCTGCATCGATTTTCACGACATTGCAGCATCACACCAATGTGGGAAAAATACACGTGAGAAAACCTTGAAACCTTACACAAATAGCTAGAGACACAAAGATGTGGAGGTTTACACAAGTGGCTCACAAAAGATTGAGCAGATTATGAACGTACCTGCTGTGATACCATGTTAAACACATACACGATGAATGCAGAATATGAATGATAAACATTAAGTTGCATACATTATTGACAAGATATACATTTATAGTACATTGATGTGACCCTTGGATTCATATTCCAAGTGGTATCTTGGACTTCGATGGTTGTTCACATTCCACACCAACCCATAGAAGATTAGGTGTTCAAAAGTAATTGATGTATGTGAAGCAATTTATAAGTGTTAAAACATAAAGAAAACACAAAAGTGTCACATCGTAGCACCCCTCAAGCTTCAGAAACCTAGTTCTACAACCTTGCATAATCACTTTGGTTGAGACTGCGATTTCCTTGCAGGTCATTGCCGAGAGGGCCAGTGGTTGAGGGTTTTGTTGGTGCATAGTAAACTCCGACCCTGGGTCAACCCAACCTAAGCCAACAATCCAACCACTAAGAGAACTTGTTTTTTCACTAGCCTAGAGCTTCAACCACTCCCATGAAAAGGTATGCATGTGATTCAGACCCTCTGTTTGCTCCCATAACAAGGAATCCATGCAAATGTGACCTTTTTCAGACAGTTTTGTGCCAATGACCCTAGATTTAGAGCCACTTTTTCAGGGCTAAGACTCAAGCCTCTGCCCAGAAATTCATGAAACTTCTAGAAATGATAAACAACAACGAAACAATGTTACTAATGCAAAATATTGAACAAGGACTTGGCAAGACCCCTACTAGCCATGATAGGAATTTCGTCAAACAGATCATGAACATGTAATCTACATGTCATAATAATCGATATGAACATAGAGACCTCATACTTATCTGAGAATCATTAAGGAGGACGGATGTCTCCTCCCAATAGTTGCATTGTTATCTATTAGGTCATTCATCCATTAACATTTCATATACTAACCAAAGCACGATGAGAGACATACACCACAACTATCATAAAATATACTTATAACCAACAAATAACCAGAGATATATCAATGATGAAGTAACCATTAAAGCCACATAATGACAAGCACATTTAATCTTAAAATACAAAAGGAAAATGAGCTCTTATTATCATATGCAAATCCAACCAAGTCAGGGACTTCGATGTACCACCTGACCATAGATTGAGATGAACCAATTCTCTCTTTTAGCCAATCACCCCCACGCCATATTTCAAGCATGACTGTGGGTTCTCATGAAACAAATCAAACAAAACTAAAACATGTTTTCCAGAGGCCAAACCATCTCAACCCTCAACCAATGATTCCACCTCATGGTCAGACATCACTAACCATCACCATCTCAGTCTCTACCCAAACTATCCAGGGCTCTAGAGTGTTTGTTCCAACCAAGGCTTCCAGGACTAGTAACTCAACCCACAACTATTGTCGAGCTCTAGAGCGTTTGTTCAACTGGGACTTCTAGGACTAGTAACTCAACCCACCAAGGGCTCCAGAGCATTTTTCCAATCAAGACTTCCAGGACTAGTAACTCAACCCAAGTTGTTACAAGCTTCCAGAGTGTTTTTCCAACCAAGGATCCAGAAACTAATAACTCAACCCATAGCCATAAGGAACATGAGAACCACGCCGAAAATAAAAGGAAAAACACCCATGGCTATTCGGAAATGACAATGACAAATCATAACCAAGAAACCACATGCATGTATTATGCATACCAAAACTAGCAAGGAAATCATTGCATGCAACTCGGCACCTACAAGAAAAACCCGTTGTAGTTGTTGATATTGCTATCCTCATGCACTTCTCTGCTCTTCCCTTGCCTTCTTGCTCCAAATCCCAAGTATTCCACACTCCTCCAAGAGTACTCCAAGAAAACTCTAAAGTGTCCAAGAGTATGAGAGAGAAAGAGAGCTCCAAAATTGAACTAACAAAAATCTAAGCCAACAAAAGTTGTGAACTGATCCTCATAAGCCTTTTTATTAATGAGGTGTCTATTTTCTTTATTTTTCATTATTTTTCTTCAATTTCATCCTCACATGCAACTTGTGACCTCTCATCTCCCTTTTCTCCTATTTTCCATTATTTTCATAAATAAAAGCCAATAAATGCCATTTTTCTTTACAAACCCTTTGCCAATTTCCATAGCCATTAATTAATCACTAGTGATCCCCATCACTATGTTTTTTCCCAAGACTCAGCTTGGAATACATGTCCCATGACCTTGGTTAATATTTTGTCTTTATTAACTCTATTACATGGATTTTTGACCAGGGTTGTTACAAATTGTCATGCTCAATCTACTTTTCCTGAATTCAAAGAAGAATATTCCATTTGGTTGCAACCAAAAGGTGGTCCTTGACAAGCAAGAGTGTTGTTTCCAAAGTGCATTGTCTAAAAAGTTTTAATACAATGGAAGGATGCTACATGAGAATGAATAGCCATTATGTAACATTTCCCACATCTGTAGTCTTCAGGACAAGGTTGTTTTTTAAGGATGAGGACATATTAGGGTCCAACCGCCCCCAAGTAGATATATTACTATGTATTCTCATGTATGAATATGATCGCTGGTAAGCCCCATGCAATAGTGTGATCATGATTATTGTAAGGAGGCTTACTAGAAGGTTTCGCCTACTAGAAAGTTCCTTCTCTAAAGTATTTTTAGAAGATAGAAAACACTATATGAAGATGGAGAAACATTGTAAAAGATGTCTTGGAAATCATTTGTAATTTGAGCTCTTATCTATTAGAAGCTGCCTCCTCAAAAAGGTAAAAAATCATTACTTCCATATCAGTAAAAATATAATATTCTAATCTATATTATCCATAATATTTGCAATTTTATTCCTTTTTGTAATATATTTAAATAATATCTACAGTATTTACTTAGAATATTTCTATTTAGTACATCACACTTTCTTTTCCCTTCTCTATTACCTCTTACTGACCCTTAAAAAATCATCCACCATAACCAATTGTAAGTTTGAAAATGATATATCTAACATTCATAAAAAGAACTAATTCTCAATTGATATAAGAAAAATCATTCACTCTAATTCTCAATTGATATAAGAAAAATCATTCACAAATGCTTTAGCAAATGACATATTTAACAATAAAATGACATGTTATCATAATCTAAAACATAAGTATGTTGAATATATTGAATTTTTTTCCATTTGAGAAACCACATTTTGCTGATAATACCCTTTACCAAAATCTATCTCCACATAAATGAAAACATATGTATATAATCCCATAAAAGCTCTCTCAAGATCGGAATTGATGTAAGTTCCCAAAGATTTCCTAATATCTTCCCGAACTAATAAATTATATAAATATAATAGCAGATGACTAACGTAAAATAGCGTTTTAGTAATTGACAAATAGTGGGAGCCAAGAAATTATAAAAAGTCTAATGTTTCACCAAAACCAAAGATCCTCCTCAAAAGCTGTCTAATAATCAATAAAATTAGAGAGTTGAATAAAGAAAGATATCATGTTTCTTTGTCCAAAATAAAAGAATAGCCGGTACGATGCCAATTCTCAAATCAACATATGATTGCATCCTTTTCATATAAGGAATGTAGAAAAATGAACTTTGGAGTTGTATCTCCCTAGAGAGGCATGCTTCAAAATATAGCATAAGTATTAGGAGTGGATTTTTTATTTTTTTTAACTACATAGTAATGTATTACTATGGAAATGATTTTTCTCAAAAAGTTTAGAATAACAAGAGTGAAACCAACATTTTTCACATGAAATTTAATAAAATTTATTTAAGATGGTTGAAAATATAGTAGTAGAAGTCATTTAAGATTGTTGAAAAATATAAAATATAAATATTGTATATAGTTACAATAAAGTAAAAAGTGTTGAATCTATTTCAATAATTAAAAATATAACTTATCCATCCAAAATTACCAATTTATTATAAATTAATCTAACAAAATTTTGAATGTGATGTAGCAAAACTAACGGTAAAAAAATCAAAATTAAATATCCTGTAATTAATTAAAAAAAATAATCTAATTCTCTATTTTTAAAATGCTATAAATAATATAATTTTTTAAAAATTGTTATAATGTATATATATAAATAATGCACTACATGTTATAAGTAGTTTTATTATTTTATCTTACAGTTTGAGTGGGCCCTAATGGTTAAAGCATGTGTTTCTCCTAAGAGGGTCACAGGTTCAAAACTAGAAGGGGTAGAGTATGATGCCTTCCCGTAGACTTTAGCAAGTCAAATCGCTGTGGCGGAGGTGGGCCCTTGTCCCACAAACAAGGAAGGTTCTCCAATACACCAAATTTTGGTGTCTGGCTTCGCTGTGAACCATTAAAAAATATGATATTATTATTATTTATTATAATTTATTTTGGGGAAAATATTTTACTTTGTTAATTTTTATTTTATATATATTTTAATTAAATATTTACTTTTGTATGAGCATGTGTTATACTATTAGTAAAATTACAAAAGCCCGGGAAAGAGTAGTGAACAAATTTGTACACATGATTGGCGGAGATTTCGGTGGGAAAACGTTTAGTGAAAACCATTGATTTAGAATTCCAAAATGGTATAATATATTGAAAAAGGCGCGTTCACGGCTCATATGCACGAACTCGTTGTGATTCGCGTTGAGATTTGATGGTAGACAGTAGTTTCACTTTTTTGAACTTTACCTCTTATTTATTTAGTTTTTTCTAGATTTTTGTTTAAATTTAGTTATTTTTTCTAGATTTTCTTTAAATTTAGTTTGATATTGGGTAGAAATGTCATGGAATTTAAGTTAAAACTATTTTACTTTATTTTTCTAAAATACTGATTATTTGTATTTTTTAAATACAAAAATAAATAAATATACTTTAAAATAATTTTTTTATAAATTATTATTTATTTATTAAATATGAAAAATAATTAAATATAAATAATAATATATATAATAATTAAAAAATGTACTGGAAATTCCCAACCTCTGATTTACAAATTTCCATAAATAAGTATTGATGAAAAATAATTTTTGGGTGGTCTTTCAATGGTCTTCTGGATTTTGGACAGCTGGCATGCTTGTTGTGTGTTTTTTTATGACAACACACACTTGTAATAGACTGGTTGGGTTATTTTATCGGTGTTTCTTTTTTTAAGTCCTTGCCCCAAAGGGCCCGGGGAGGGACTTTTGTAATTGAAATGCTTGGAAAAATATACAGAGATTTAAAAAAATCGAGGTTTAAATTCAAATTAGCCAAATTTTTGTTGTACATGCATTTGTCCTTTTTTCCTTGCTTTCTTCTCAGCCTATTAAACACTGCGACTGTTTTATGTTAACTAATCAAATGTTTTGAGTTCTTATTTGGCCTTTTCCCGAGGTTGACGGTCACGAAACTTTGGCTTAAAATGAGATTTATTGATTTTTTCAAGGTTGACGGTCACGAAACTTTGGCTTAAAATGAGATTTTTTTTTTATTTTTAGTTTTAAATTTATGGCATAATGAAGTAATGTTGGGTTGAAATTAAATGTACAGATTGTTGATCTATTGTCAATGCATGTAGTGCATGCAGAATGTTGTACATTTTTATCTGTAGACAAGAGGCTTGAGTGACTGAGGCCACAATGATTGAGGCCATGTTGTGCTGTACAACAACCCCCCTATTTTTTTAAAAAAATTTACAAAAAACTTTAATTAGAAATGGGCCCCTTCTTAATAAACTTAGAAAATTAAAACCGCTTGCCTGGCATTAATCATATCACACAAAAGGCCCGATGCAATAGAGTTATTACTCAAAACCTTTTGATAAAATGTGAAATATCCTTTTGAAAAGTCATCATAAGTAACTCTCTGATTCAATAAAGCGATCAAAGATTGCATATCGCAATGATAAAAGGATGCACTCAAAAAAGGTCCTCATTAAAACCTCCGATCCGATAACGTAATTGCAATCGGCAATCAGAGGTATCACACAACACATAGCAAGGATCACTTTGAATCTCCCGATTGCGATATTATAAAGAAAAGCGCTCATTTCAAGGAAACCTCGTTAAAAGGTATTATTTGCGAATATAAATTTTAAAAGCAATAAACTAAACTATTCGCTGAACATAACTCGCCTTATTATATTTTTCTTTATCGCAATCGGAGTTATTAGTCTAAAACGCTAAGCCCGGCCCATTGAATCTTTCGATTTCGATTCACGATTTATCGTTGATCGCTAATTGGGGAAATCTAAAGACATGCTCAAAAGGATAATTAAGCATATGGCCGTTGCGATGGGTAATTATGACATTTATTTACTATGATTGGCGGCTATGATGGTTATTAATTTTGCAGTTAAGGGTGAATCACCCGTGGTGATTCTTAATTACATTTAGTTTATCATATGCAAATTGCCTTAACTGTTTTGATTTCCGCATTAAGCTTTCAACAGAAATATTTCTCTGTTACGTTTTCCATTATTTGTGCAGAGCTTCTCTGAGCTTATGAATTCGGAAAAGATGGGAAGGAAGGTGAAGAAAGCCAAGGCCCCTCTCGTAGTTAAAGAACCAGAGCCGAATAAGAAAGGATTGATATAAGATATGACTTACCTCGGTTTAGGAAAAGCAAGCTGGGAGATTGTCTATAATTTACTAGAAGCGGAAGAGCCTGAAGAACTCGAAGAAGAAGCTACAACAGATTCTACAAGTAAATCAGAGAATATGTTGAAAGAATTGGCCTGCTCATACTTACACATAATAGCAGCGCATCCCAAAGTTTTTCCATATAATGACGTGGTCAGATAGATTGTTGAAAGCATTGCAACTACAAATAAGACATTTAGTACAGGCAAAGGAAAAGTGCTCGGGTCATTTAGAGCAGAGGTCTCAGAGAAATGTATCATTTACCCAAGCCAGAGAAGTATTATAATAAAGCATTCTTAGAAGCTTTTGCAAAGGAAAATGACATTGAATCAGATCCTATCAGGCAATGGAGACACTTCCCGACCAAACACAAGCATGAGACATCGGGTATGTACTCTGTAGATTCATTAGCCTCTCCTTATTGTTATGCTGGCGCATTGATGTGCAGACTCTTTGGAGTCCATGATTCCGCTAAGTTCTCTATAGATATGGTTCCTTTAATAGAAACTGCAATTCACGGCTATATTATGGATTGGGAAAATATTATCTCTGATAAAATGGCCACCGAAATACGTGAATACAGAAGAAAGAGGTCTGTCACTTCCCCGGTGATACCTCCTTTTTACTTTAGTGCCTATATTATGGACACCATCTGTTTTAATTCCGAATACCCCATTCTCAAATAGAAATGGACTCCCCAGGACCCCAATCCCATTCACATCTATCACAAAGAGCTATGGAAGGCCCATTTATAAGAACCGTTTGTATAAGATAACTGACCTAACAACAGTGGGTAGTTGGTTTAGAGAAGAGAAATTTACCTATATAAGGCTTTTCGGCAGTCTTACTGATCCTCATGTTTTTCCTCTGTATATCCCCGATAAACAATTGGCCCAGGAATTAGCATATCAGATAACAGTTATAGGAATGTCAAAGACCCTTAGGGATTCCAAAAAACACATGTGGCCTACATTTCCCCTTCGGTGTGGTGCCTTTACCCTACATGATTTTAAACACGTAGAGAAAGAGGCTAAGAAAATCAAGTTGTTAAATCTTGCGACTATTCCAAAAAGGTGGTATGACCCTAAAAAGGTTGCCTACAATGTTACCTCTTAGGCTAAAATCGTCAGATTTGATCACGAAGACGAT
>APFE031321488.1:2557-22392 GCA_000404065.3 Pinus taeda
GACAGCTCATTATCCAAGAAGTCGACCTAGGAACAACCCTTTCAGTACTTTGAAGCTTGCATGCCTCAATGGCAAGTTTCTCACTTCTGGCAACAGGTTTACATCAATGGCCTTCGACCAAAAGATTTTGCATGGTGTTCGATGCCAAGTCCCTTTTCACACCATGCGAATTGTGTTGTAGTACCTTGAGGGTCATCATCATTATCGTTGATTCCTCTTGTGCCTATTAACAACTTACATCATTGGCTAGTAATCAGGCGATGTCTTTCCATGTTTGACTCTAGAACATTTTTCACATGGATTGACTTGTACTTCGGGCGAAGATTGGGCAAGTTTGAAGACCCTGGATCTAGTTTCATCCATCCGGGCTGTGATATATGCAGGAAAATAAAGACATCAAATGTACATCATTGCTGCACAGATGATCATCCAAATCAAAGGATGATGGCTCTACCAAAATCATCAGTCTACCACACAGATGGTTGTATGTCATATGTACATAAAAATGAATTTATAAAGCTGAGCATGGGAATGTCTGCCTCAGCTAGATCATGAAAATGTTATGAAGATAATGTATTGTATTTTATCTTATTACAGGTCGCCTTCTAGTTCGAAAGAACCTCAGATCCTCATGATAAAGCATTTCGCCCGACATCAAAAGATTTTCGACCTCATGCTTTAGGGGGCAACTGTTATAGACACATTTGGGCACTGCAAACCCAATCACATATATCCATAAACCAAGGGCTTCTGAGTCCCTAAAAGTGTTGTTTCATGCCCTAAAGTAACAAGGTCAACTGATTACATCATCTCCCAGAAATTCTCCAAAGAAAATTGCTCAGAACTGGTCAAAACTAGACCATACAGACTACTCAGTGCAGAGGGTGCAATGCATCTCACCTGCTCAGTGTAAAAAGTGTGATGCAAACTGAAAAGCCCTTCTGTAGGGTGCGATTGGCGAGATTAGACAAATGGTAGAGACAATTTGCAAGGTGGATGATCATGGAATCTTCCAGAAACTTCTCCTATGACATTTGCCTCTCTGAATTCACCTAGGGATAAGTAACAGATCATCAATCTCCAAGTGGAATTAAGGACTATCAGAGAGAAGACACTAATCAAAATCCCAGAAACTATCTCACCCCCCTGCAATCATCTATATATGCATCCCTCATCCCAGAGATCCAAAGGCTAGAATATTGTATCTTGTAAGGAAGTGTTGTTGGTTTCCTGGTGGAATATCATAGTGTTGGGTGATCTAAGCTTTTCATGAGGTGAAGAAGGGCTTTCATGCTGGGAGGATGACGCTGGGTCAGATCAATGGGTTGTAATCCTCTCTTTTAATCTTTACATCAATAAAGTTATTCAAGTTTTCCTCCACATTCTTGTATGTTTGCTAATATATGCATGTATGTTGGTTCATTATATTTTGGTCCTATGTTGTTTATGATTGTAGATCTCTACACTTTGAAGGTATTATGCTGCTTTGACTTTACAGGTACTCTTTGAAGCGGAGTGGTCAAGGGAGGAGCAGCAAAGATCTGTCAAAGGGGAGAAGGAACAAGCTGAGAACCAAGCGAAAGATCAAGGTTGGTATTCTTTCTTCTTCTCCTATTTACTTCTCGTAAAGGAAAACGAAAGTAACTTTAATCTATTTGCTTCTAAGATAACTACCTGTCTTAGTGGGACTAGCAGCTTTGCATAGACACTAGATTTCCTGATAACACTCAAGGACACAGTCATGTTCTGTGGGGTGAGGTAGACAAGGGTTTATGTAATATAAATGGACTTGAGATGGTATTTTAAGACAACTGAGGGGTTGAGGAGGGCATAAAGAAACTATGAGTCCTCTTCAAATAGTTGGAAACATTGAAAACCAAATGCATTCCCAAGACAAAGCACAACAATGTATTTTGTCTATTCACCTTGATTCATTTAGTTTTAGAAGAGAAAGATGGATTTGGATACATATAAAACATATGAAAAACTTATTACAAATAAGAGACAATACATAAACACACTGTCACAAGAATCCCACAAAAATAGCTATGAAACCTGGTTTTATTCCTTGCCAAACTGCTGATACAAATGTTCAGTGAGTGCCACAACTTCCACCAAAGTCCAACCTTTACAAATGAATCAAAAGGTATATGATATAAGCAAGGAAACTACTCAAGCTAGCTATGAAGGTCGAATCCATGAGAAGAGGGGTGGTTTCAACCATATCTAAACTAATAACAGGAATATAGGTAAGGGAATAACTTGCCTCTAATACCAAGGAAACCAATTCTTTACAGCTCAAAATTACATAGAACTTGATGTATCTACCCTATGAAGTGATTTTTAAACCATATTTACATTGAATTCATCATTTACAAGCTGACATTTACCAAAAAATGAGGAAAAAGTGATCTCCCAAGAAAACTAGGAAAAATCTGGAAAATCAGGCAAAATTGGCAAAAACAATTTAATGTGCAATGCTAAGATTTTAGAGCGCAACGCTTTTTCTAGGCCAAGTTTGGAAAGCTTCCCGAAGTCCAAATCAGATGTGGGATAGCTTGTTGGAAATCTTTGTGAGTCTACGTTTTGGAAAAACTTGAATTTCCGAATTTGGAGCTCATTCTCCACTCCAAAATTTGATTCTCCCAAGACTGCTTCCTGTGTGGCAAAAAAGTGGCAGAGAGGACATTTTTTGGGTGTTTTTTTCCCTTTTGGAGACCAAGAACTTGTCCAAAGTTCCTCTCCATTTTTGAGATTTCATATTTTTCCATGCTAATTCCAAAAATGTAAACCATTTTGCAAGAATATGTCCCCAACAAAAGCGGGGCGCCAACTATTGGAAAAGCTTGTTTTTCACATTAAAATTTTCAAAAATGACAAAAATTTCTCCAAATTTCTTGAAATTGGGCATGATTGGCCCTTGTTAAGTTCTTTGATGGGCCAATGATGCCTCAACTAAGATTTTGAATTTATCATGCTCCTTTTTTCTTCTTAATGACTTTTCCAACTTAGCCTTAAGCCTCTTCATCATATTGTCAACATATTGTCCTTTGTTCCACTGTTCACCAACATTTGGAATGCCTGTCGCTTCTGAGATGATGGTAGGTGACAAGGTGAAGAAGAAACTAGCAAGGTTCACTTGTCCATTATGTAGATGAGTGACAAACAACTGGGCAAGCTCATGATGAAACTTTACCCTCTCCACCATTTCATAAAAATCATAGCAAGAGTGATGTCTAAAACATGATATGGCAAGCGAATAAGCGAGCAACTCTGTGAGATTGATAGGTTCCTCCTAGATGATCTTTCCCCCTTTGTGTGGCTTTCTTGGCACATGTGCTTCTTCGGAAGTGTCACTGAAGGTTTCTTCCTCCCTCTCATAGTCTGAATCTGTCTCCATGCTTATGAAATTTGAAGTGAAAGCATATGAGTATGAAGAGATTTTGAACTATGAAGTAAACAATGTGTATAAGGAAGTGAATGCTAGGAGGAAGGGTTTCTTTTTGGAAATGACGGGAGTGAATGGTATTATGAATGTGGAATGAGGGGTTTGATAATGAAGTGGATGTAATGAAAGAGTAGGATGTGGGAGTTAGGGTTTGGGAATAGGGTATGGGGCTAGGGTTTGGTAGATGGGAGTGGGATTTGGGGAGTGAATTTTGATGATTTAGGGAGAGGGAATGGGATTTTACAAGCTCAATATGAATGGAGTGAGAAACAAGAACAAATTACCTTCAATATGATTTAGCAACTAGCTAGGGTTTGTGTTAACCATTTAGCTAGGGTTTTCTCTCAAGGAAACCAAACACATCCAAGCCACCAAACATAAATTTCCTGAGCAAGGAGGAGTGATCTGCTTACTTGGAACATGCATCAATTTGTTTTTTAGGAAGTTTGGAGGTGTCTTGAGGCGATTATGGCTTCTTGTAACAGGTGCGCAACGCCAAGGAACAAGTGCACAATGCACTTTTAATGCACAGTTCCAAACCAAATTTCAATAGAAAACCTGCAACATATGTGCAATGTCATTTTAATGTGCAACGCCAAGGCATAGATGTGCAACACAAGCAAGATGACTGGATTTCTTTCCCCTATTTTGCCTTATTTCTTCAAAAATGTGTTTTTCTCACTTTGGTTCGTTCAATTTCAACAATGAAGACTTCAAACACATGAATTGGCTTTTATATCCCTCTCATTTAATTTTTCACTAACCAATACCAACTTTTCTAATGTTTTGCCAACTTTTTCTAAAATGCTTTGTTTCACTTACATTTTGACTTTTGCCTTTTTGCAAGTGGACTTATACATTGACTTTTTGTAATGGCAGGAGTTGACTTTGTCACCAGGTCATCAGGAACATCTATTGAATATTTATTACATAAAAAAACATTTAAATTACATGAAATTTTTACAACAATGGAAGAAACTCTGTTTTCATCTCAGAACAAAGTTTTGTGGTAAAATTTTTTTTATTGAACATGACAGAAGTAAATTTATGACTTTATGAACTTTTTTATCCTTCTCATGTGCCTATTGACTTTTTATTCAATTAGAATGACCATTATGGCAAAGCCTAAGACCTAATGAAACTAAAACCTAAGATTGGTTAAACTGAAATGAAACTAATTATGAACAACTGAAAATATGTTTGAACAAGTCAACAAGTATATGACATGAGGGAAACTGAAATGAAACCATTACCATCAGTTGATCCATGACCTAATGGAATGTAAAAGATCGAATGAGATACCTAGCATGAATGCAAAAGAGAAATTTGATCACTAACGGAAGTGGGAAGTCACGACAATAACAGCGGGTTCCTATTCTCCTGCATCACAAACCCGTAAATCCTCCTGTCCAACCAACCTTCAATTTCCTTCTTAGTTGGATTCCAATGATATGACATTAGACATCTCTATGCAGATTTCAGTCCTGGAAACGTAACCATTTGTTGGCTTGAGGAGGTCTGACCCAGGTTCGGAGTTAATTAACCAAACAAATCCCTACACTACTGGCCCTTTTCGCATCAACCCATAGTGTGTGGACTGAAGTCTCACCCAAAGCAATATGGGGGGATGCTAGAAGCAAGTTTCTACACCCTTGAGATGTCTAAGGGGTCGATTTAGTCCAAATGTGCCTACCTTTGCGCAGGTCACTTCACGCGCTGTCCTGACCCGCAAAACCTTCACGATCTGTAGGATCGACATCCATGTAGCCCTAACCAGGGGCTAAGATGCTTTCCCGCTGCTAGGGCAACGATCTACGCTATTTCCCCCAAGTTACATTGCGTATCTTACTTATCTTCTTACAATTGTTAGTTAACTTCGCATAAACAGATACCTTATCTCACATTTACTTAATCAACATAGTTACAGATGTTCACGCACCATATAAACAACAGAAATGAAATTTATACCCAATATATTTGATACAAAAAATAGGAAATAAATACACATAATTGATGTAAAACTTCTCTTTATTAATGCTTCAATAGTTACAGACTCAACTCACCTTGCGCACTCAGCTGTAGGGGTCTGCGGACTCAGCTGCAGACTACTAGGCCTCTGCGCACTCAGCTGCAAAGCCTTCTCCTACTATATGACCTAAAGATTCGACCCTACACTTCAAACAAGACTCAATTCTTCATCATTCCTTCCTTAACTTCCCCTTTTACAACATAGAGCTTCGCTCTATTTATACAATCCCATGGTCTGTGGACCATGGGTAGATCTTTAAAGTCGACATTATATTACAAAATTGAGGGCAGACAACCCTATGACTCATTTAAAACTTCGCGCTCCACGCCCACAAAATGCGGAGTCTTTACATCAGATTTACACTTTTTAGCTAAAATTTGGGCTTTAAGCTCCAAAACTTCCCTTGGGGGATACCGCACCCAACATAAGCCCTATATAAACCTCATGTTAAGCATAAAACCCCATATTAATCTAGATATATTGTGTTATTACATTACTATGGTTATATATTTATGTTAGCTAGAACCTTTTATTATACCATTTTAATATAATCGTACCCTTTGTCCTTTATATATATTCTAAGGAGAACTAGTATTAGTGTTGTTAGGTCTTGTTTTATACATTTTGTTCCTTATAAAAGGAGGTTTCTCACTTAAAGTGGACTATAATATCGGTTTATTATCATTCATAAGGTACATGGTTAATACAAAAAAATCAAAATGGACATATCCATAAAACCTAAGGTCATTGAAGACATTTTCCTAAGAGAAACTTGTTCCCTTGAGGAAGTCCTTATGTACGAGGTGTTGTTTCAAGAATTGTATGGAACGTTTTTTGGTCCTATGTAGATATGTGTAGCCTTAACGTTGCCATTATAGAATATTAGATTGGCACATGGCCTAATGGCACACTATTTTGGAAAAGAAAAAAAACACTTCACCCCTCCATGGCAATGGCCATCAAAAGTGAAATCAATAAGTTTCATCGAGCCAATTTTGTTTATCACATTGCATATACTTCTTGTTCCTCTAATCATGTCACAATTATGAAGAAATAAGGCATTATTTGTATTTGTAATGAATTTTAAGATCTAAATCATGCATAACCCAAAGATAATTTTCTTACACTATTCGTCAACCAAGTCATAAATGTTTTTGTTGAACATGAGTGCCTCTCATTCATGGACACGATATCAAGTTATAATCATATCCAAATACACCATGCAGATCAATACAAAATCATGTCTACTATATCATGGGAAACCTTTGTTTATTATGTCATGCCATTCACTCTTAAGAATGTTTGATCCTACCTTTTAGTTGGGAATGACCTATAATTCCATAATATGTCCCATATCATTCACACTTATTTATATGATCTCATATCTCATTCCAAATGGCCTTCTCAACACTTAGTGGACCTACACACCATCTTCCAGTGGTGTCACAAGTATAATACTCACTTGAACCCCTTCAAGTGTGTCTTTTTGTCTCACTTGGATGAATACCTGGGTTAACTTCATCCCAAAAGGGATCATGGTGGATCCCCTAAAAGAGCAAGATATTCATGAAATTCCTTCACCAAAGGCTTAGTGCTAATTATAAAGCCTCCAAGGCAAGGCCAATTTTTTACAATACTTTGTATTTCATTATGCCACTTGCACTCACGGATTTTTATGTTTCTTTTGTTAGGACATGCCATTTTTTTGGGATGAAAACGCTGAAAAATAATGTTAAAATCCGAAGTTCGATGCAGAAAATTTAAAATTCTTTGCAGAAACTTCAAATTTCTATGTAAAAACCTAAATGTACTTGCAAACAATTGAATTGACTTTGCAGAAAATTGAATGCATTTTGTAGAAAAATGAATGTACTTTGTAAAAAAAATGAATGTAATTTGTAGAAAACCTAATGTACTTTGGAGAAAATTGAATGTTCTATGTTGTTACAATTACTTAAAATGTAAATTTCTTCTTCACGACAGTTTTATATCAGCGATTGTAGATAGAACATAAAATTAAGGATCATATGAATAAAACCAAGAACAAATATGAGACACTGAGATTTTTGGTCCAATGGCCAGGGAAAAACCCCTCAAGGGGGGGGGGGGAATTGATTCTTCTTCTATTGGATTTCCTTAATTTTTCAATGGAGTATAGAGAGAGGATGAGTGAATAAGAATGACTAAAGTGACCAGTGTCTAATCAACTTGCAACTGAAGTGGATTTGATATTTTCTTGAGAATCTCCTCCTTCTGTTGATTAGATCATGTCCTTCACACTTTCTCTATCTCTTCCCTTGCTCTTGCTCATTGCTAGCTATCACACTTCTGTTGCATATACTCAACACTTTCTCTCCTTCTACACAATGAACATGCTACTCTCAAATCTCACTTGCTCTTTCTTAAATAAATGCGAAAGGAGAGGAGTTAAAAAATTAATTCGTTCCTTGAGCCAATAATTGGAGAATTGAATTCCATGAGAATAGAATTCCACGAGGGAGGTTTACTTGAGGAGGAATGTAGCTCATCCCAAGAATAGAGAGATAAGTACACTTGTCTTGATGAGTTACAATTTGAATTAGGGAGAGAGAGATTTACACTTAAACATGAGAGAATATTTGGTGATAGTTACAAATCAAATTGAATGAGGGAGTTACAAGTGCATTTAATGAGGGGTTACACTTTTTCCATACATTGAATTAGTGAGGGAGAGTTACATTCTCTTAAGTGTGGAGTTACTATTTTCTTCCAAGAGAAAGGTTCGGATTTCCATGTAATATATTCCCAATTTAATTTACTTATTCCATGAGATAATTAATTTTAATTAATCTATTAAAGGTGAATGGCTTTAGACTATTTTATAAATAATAGTATCATAATAATAATAACACTAGTAAGGATAAAAACATTAATTCTTTACTTGTATAATAATGATTTATTTGATTTTAAAGTGGATTCCATATGTCGAGATCACCCTTGATCATTTAAACATGAATTTATATTTTTTGAAAGTTGCTTACAAATTGAGATGTGACTTATTATTTTTGGAAAGTAATATTAGATCTGTCAGAAATAAAATTTTTGTACAGGTGTTTCAAATAGAACTAAAAGATATGATTTCTTCTAAGATAAATTCATCCCTGGGCTACCAAAATTTAACACTCCCTCTTAGCTAGAGAGGAATTTCTTTCTGCATCAAATATATTTGCTTCCTCTAATATTTTTCATTCATCTCAATTCAACTCTGCTCTGTAACATCTGTAACAATGAATTCACATTCTAAAGGAGAATCATCCACTTGACACAAATTTGGAAAGGAAAAGATTATTACATGGATAAGACTCAAGTCACATAATAAAGAATCAAACTCAACCAATTTTTATTAAATGTCAATTGGTGGTACACCTGCATCCCAGGCTGTGGGTCAGATGCATACTGAGGCCTACTCTTGTGGCACACACTACAAAATATTTCCCTCATCCTCAAGAGCTTTCTGGAATCATTCCCTAATTTTGTGAGCTCTGACAGGGGGAAGGTATCTCAATGTTCTCGATCAGCTGTGACCTCTTCCCGGAAGGGTCACTTCCATAAGTCTAAGTTGATCTCTAAAAGCCAATAAATTTCCTTTTAGTAAAGGCTTGGTAAGAATTTCAGCTATATGATCATCAATGGAGATGTGATGGGGCTTCACTTCTCCTCTATGCACCATATCCTAGATACAGTGATAGTTGATCTCAATATTCTTGGACGTATCATGAAACACATGATTTTCTACAAGACAAATCCCACACTTATTGTCATAATACATAACTGTTGTGTTTAGAACTTTCTCAAATATTTCCCCAAAAAGATTCCTTAGCCAAACTACCTCATAGTCAGCCATGCTAGCAACAATCTACTCATCTTTAGTTTTACTCAGTGCAAAATACTTATTCTTTTTTCTCATCCAAGAGATCATGGTAGATCCCAAGCTAAAACAACACCTAGAAGTTATGTTTCTCTTAGCAGAGTTACCATCCCAATGAACATTCGTATATCCTCGAAGTCTTACATTTTTAGTAGTATATTTCAATCCTATATTGATAGTTCCATGCAAGTATCTGAGTACATGGTTTGCAACAATCTGGTGGGCATGAAAGGGATCAATCATATATTGAATTAAAGTGTTTACAACAAAGCATATGTCATGCATAATGTTTACTAAAAACATCAAAGCACCAATTATATGTCTATACTCTATGGGTTTGCCAGAATAGTTCCTGCAACTTTTCCACATAATTTCTTAAAGTCAATTTCCATATGAGTATGCATGGGCTTACATTATGTCGTAGAGAATATTTCAAGCAACTTAACAACATATTTTCCTTGAGAAAAATAAAATTCACCAGGTCCTTGCTAGACCTCTAGACCCAAAAGAAATGCATCAAACTGAGGTCTTTCATTTCAAATTCTGAAGCTAACTCCCTCCTACATTGGAGGATAAGAGTTTATCCTCTTGTTAAGAATAAATCATCAACATACAATACCAAAATCAAAGGTGTACCTTGGACTATCTTGAAGTAGAGGCTTAGATCTGCACTAATTCTTGTGAAACCAAGTTTTATCAGGTAGCTATTAATGCGAACATACCAAGCTATTAGAGCTTGCTTTAGCCCATATAAGGATTTCTTTAATATGCATACATGAGTTTCCTTTTCATGCTCTTTAAAGCCTTGTGGTTGTTCCACAAATACCTCTTCCTTGAAGAATCCATGTAAGAAAATATTTTTCATATCCATTTGGTGAAGATTCCATCCCTGGCTAGTAGCTAAGGGAAAAATAGATTACATAATAGTATATTGAGCTAAATGTGAAAAAATATCATTGTAATCTATCCCCTGTTTATGAGATAAACCTCTAAACACAAATATTTCCTTATATTTTTCAATACTGTGATATGCACCATGTTTAATCTTAAGCAACCATTTGGAAGTGATAATAGATTTATCTTGAGGTTTAGGAACCACTTCCTGGACATCATTATGGATGATGGAATCATATTCCTCGGTCATAGCATATTTCTAGACTTGTTTTTTTTGCATATTCTTAAAAGGTGCATGGTTCTTCCTAGATGATGTTTCTCATGGCAGTAACATACTCTTGAAACTGACTTGACTTCTTACTTTCTCTAAATGTTTCTCTTAGGGAAGCATGTTGTTTAATGTCTGGCGAGGTATCTCACATCCATATTGGTCTCTTTCTGGGAGAAGGATCATGTGGTGGAGGATATAGAGGATCCATGGAACCCATTCGATTATGAGCAAGCTCATTCTCAAGTTTTGGTTTAGACTCAAATGTAGGCCTTTTTCATTAACAACTTGTCTTTCAACAATGGTAGGAGGAAGAGATTCTCTTGCTTTTCTAAGAGTTGAATCTTCATCAAATGTCACATCTTTGATAAAATATATAGTTCTTTGACCAACTACGTAAATTTTATATGCTTTTGAATTATCACAATACCCAACAAACATACGTTTCTTACCTGAAGCTTCCAGTTTGTTCATTTTCTCTTTTGACACATGGAAGTACACATTACAACCAAAGATTTTCAAATGACTCACTTCATGCCTTTTATCAGTGAATACTTATTCAAGGGTCTTATTGTCTAAAGCATGATGAGGAGTTCTGTTTTTCATGTAAGCAACAATATTTGTAGCTTCTACCCACAAAAAAATTAGTAGATTTTGATTGTGCAGCATGGCTCTGACTACTTCCATAATGGTTCTATTCTTCCTCTCATCCGCAACATTTTGTTGTGGATCGTATGACACAATAGTTTCATTGTTTATTACATCTTTGCAAAGATCATTAAAATCATAGGAGGTGAACTCTCCCCCATTATCATTTTTAAAAGCTTTGATAAACTTTCCAGTTTGGTTTTCAATGAGAGCCCTGAAACCTCTGAACATGTAAAATGCTTCCCCTTTCTTTTTTGAAAAGAATATCCATGCCCTGTGAGAAAAATCATCAACAAAAATCATGAAATAAAACTAGGCACCAAGAGAAGTAGCATGCATAGGTCCACATAAATCATAATGTATGAGCTGAAGTGCTGGACTACTTTTTGTTATGCTTGAAGGGAATGGTCCCTTTATATGATTTCCACTTGCACATCCTAGGAAAACTCCTTCATGATCCAATCTGATCTCATGCATTCTAGAAAATATCTTCCTCACATGAGGAAATGGTTTGTAGTGTACATAAGCTAACCTTTTGTGCCATAACTCACACCGAAGATCAGTATCATGGACCAGTTCATGATTGGGTTTACCATTGACTTTGTAAATCCCTTCACGTCTTGATCCAAGAATGAAGGCTTATATCATACTTGAGTTCAAAGGCCAGGTTAGAAATTTCCCATTAATAATAGTAACTTTCATTCCTTTATCTTCTTGAGAAAATATGGATACAAGTTTTTTTTTTCAAACCAGGTACATACAAAACTTCTTGCAAAAAGGTAGATTTTCCATCATCTAAATGAAATGAAACTGAATCATAACCTTTAACTTGGTGAGTGTAATTATCTCCAAGGATAACCTTTAAATTAGTCTCCCTCTCAACTAGATTAGAGAGTGCTTCTTTGTAACCAGTAAAGTGTTTAGAAGCACCATTATCAATTAACAACCTATTAATTGAATTTGTAGAAGAAGAATTGGAAAGAGAAGAAAAAGGAAAATATTCAGATTTTCTATACCTTGGATTTCTTGTTTTCTTAGGATGGCCTATTATTTGATTTTCAGAAGTGTTTTTTCTATAATCAGATTAGTTTTTGAATATATGTGCTTTTCTTCTTTCTTTACAGTCAGAAGCAAGGTGACCATGCTTTTGACAGTTAAAGCATCTAACTTTTGACGTGTCTATATTCCCTTTATTTGATTTGAAAGCTGATTTTTTTATTACCTTTATTTATCTTGCCATAGGCTGAAAATGCAATAGATTACCCTTCTTCATGATGTGAAATACTCCCTCTGGAGATCATTCCAGCCTCCTCTTGGATACACTTTTCCAGGAGCTCATCAAATGTGGGAATAATGTTGATATTGTTAATGGTGGTGGTTAGCCTCCTGCTGCAGCGGGTTACTCATATTTCATGATTGACATTTTTACAGACCAAACATGTCATACTTTGCATGCTGCAATGCTCCATATTTGCTTAATAGTCTCCAAGCGAAGAAGGCTACTCAGAATTCATCTAATGGCTTTCCAAATTTTGAAAATTTATTCTAGTGTTGTACAATTTTCAGTTAAAGGGAGGTCCAAACAGCTTAATCTTGGTCTCCCTAGGTTTCAATTTCCTGTTTTAGAATATAGAGAATGAAAATCTGTCCAAACAGCGTAATCTTGGCAGATTCTTAGATAGGTAGAGAATCAAAGGAGCCCAACAGCTTAATCTGGGCCCTCAGATGAAATAAGGGTAGTTCGTAGATAGGAAAGCATAAAAAAGAAAAATTGAAATGATGGGTTTACAAGTCTAAGTGCACCCAAACCAAAAGAAGAAAAAATGTTAGGTAAGTAGGCTGGGTATGTAGTTTTGAGGTTGCAAGAATCTTGATTGCTGATCAGTTCCAGGTTTTCAGGTGTCATCTCTACTCAGGGCACAATCACCAGGCAGTTCTATGTGAAAAGCTCAAAAATAGACATAACTAACTTCCTTTCTCCATCTCCCCCAAATCATTAACTAATTTCCCCAAAATAGGTCAAGATCTGCTTGATACCTCTTAAAGTTCCATCATTTTCATATCATTAGCTTGGGTGAAGCTCTGCTTTACTCAAAGATATTCCATATCCTCTTTATAAAGATTCTATTCCCCCATTGCAGCCTAAGATCTCTCAAACTTAGTGCTTTCAAACCATCTCCATATTAACTACTGACATTATTATTTAACTCCTTATATCTTTCCCATCCCCCTACTAAAACTATGTAAATCACCCCCTATGTAAATATCCCTCCCCCTGGTTGAAAAATAACCATAAGTACCCCAGAGAGTTGCTCAGTTTGTTTGAAACTTGGCAAGAGCCCTCATACTGCCCCTTCAAACCATCTTCTAAATATAATGGACTCCTTCCAAAGTATAATATCCCTTTTTAGGTTATCAGACCCATTCTGAGGCCTCAAGCGCCTTTCTAACCCACTTACTCACTTCTTCCAACCGCAATAGATCCCTAGACGATTTCCTTAACACTCTGCAGATCCTAGCAAGCTAGCTCGCATCGCCATATCGCAATATTCTCACCATATAAGTTATGCCCCATCCATTGTTACCCGACGCGATATCGTGATATCGGCGATCGGCAGTCGCATGTCCAAATAAAATACCTTCCCGTTCCCCGCCGATGCGATATTGCGATCGCATCAGAAAACTTCATCGCATCGCCTTAAAATATGAGCACCCCACCGCGTCACATATGTACTAGGGACCCACTGCTGACATCATCCGCCGTACTGCTGACATCATGCTGACATCAGCAGCCAAAAAACCGAAAATTCGCGTAGGAAGAAAAATCGCACTTTGGAGCTTCGGAACAAGAAACAGAGGAAGTTTCCGATGCGCGATTAGCGCGAAGCGCTAATCGTGCATCGCTACGGGAAATAGGCCGTTTTGGGGAATCTTTTGATTCCTTAGCCCGTTTTGCGCCAAAAAAGCCCGAAATCGCCCGATTTTGCCAAATCAATCCAGTTTAAAGACAGGAAAGGACCAGTGACAGAGATTAAAGAGTATCAGATCAAATCAATAGGGAAAAGACACGTCAAAGAGTATTAGCAAGCGGCGGAAGCCATCAATGTGGCGGCAAAGAGTATCAGCAAAAATCTTAAACAGCGGCCCAAAGCAGGAGAACATTTAATACCTTCGAGCAAAGTCAAAGAAAGAGGGCGAAGCCACTCAAAACTTTCAAATCATGGTTATTGCACATTTAACTCACACTAGAACAAAACTACAGATCCCGAAGCACAGTCATTCCAGCAGTACCACATCGAGCCTCCAAGGGCCACATTGCACTCTTTTTGATTCAGTTGCCTCTACCGCAGCCCAAAGGACTTACCTGCATTTAATTCCAGTGACACTTAGGTTTTAGAAAAGCTTTTCCAGCAGACCTATTTAGGTCAATTGTAATAAATGACTTTTTGATATTTTGCTTATATATACCACCCTGAAAGATGGAGTAGGGGTTGGTGGGTGAGTTGAGGAAATTGCTTAATCTTTGATATCTCGACATTTTCTTCAAGCAGAGACCCGCACTGTAACTGTCATACTTTCTATAATCAAAGACTGCTGAAAGCATGGATTTCAAAACTGTTTGATGTGTTTAATTGGCCGAGGAGCGATTATGGAATTCTTGTGCTTCTACATGGTTCAGTAAGTGTTTCTCAACTCTGTTAATTTTCATGTTTTGTTTTACCACCGTTCCGCCATCTAAATTGCAGAAAAGAAGAATAGCTTAGGATTTGTTTAACTACACCTTAAGCTCAATTTCTGCATTTTTTCATGTTTTCATCAGAAATAGTTATGAACATGTATACTTAAATGATCTTTTTTACGTTGTTTCTTTCACATATGAATGAGAGTTTAGGAATTCTTAGTTGCTCCTAGATAACCATTCATTCACTTCTCCTCTTTTCAGTTTGATGAAAGATTCTCCTTTGCCTTTCATCTCTGATCGTCATTCCATCCTTCCAGTAGATTGATAATTATAGCATGTGTGGCTATCCCGCTCCTTAATCCTCTTGTGGCTAAGAAAACGCAATAGCAAGCCTTAATCCATGACTCCATGCCCAATGGTTTGAAACTTATCACATCTTACCTTGCCTCTTTGCTTGAAATTTCCACCTGCCATCCAAACACAAACAAAAACCCCTTGAGCCAAAAGCTAGCCTAAAATCATCAACAAAGTTGAATCATTTAGAGAGAGCCCTCTCTGATTGCAGGTGGGCTAGAACCTGTAATCCAAAGATTGGTTTGTGGTTACCTCCTCCGTATCCCTAAACAGGAGCCTAGGGACAACCTGAGTGATAACATAATGGTGACTCCACTGGGGACCTCCTCAGATAAATTCATTAAACCAGTCTGCATCCCCATAGAGGAAGAAACCGACCTGTGAAAGTTTCGGTCGACATGTGTTGTTGCGTTTTTTAGAAAAAATTCCAAAAAAATAGATTAGAAGCTGGCTCCTAAGAAGCAAACACGTAATACACGATGAAATCCTGATCCAAATAGTCCAGCTGTTGTTGAAAATCCGAATTTGATTCCTAAGATCATTAGAAAACAAAAGCAAAAAGAAGGCCAAGCTGCTGCGAGTCCTGAAACAGTTCAGCCAAGCAGTGTTCCAACCCCTATCAAAGTTTTATTCCGGTCAACCCCAAGTTCCCCTGGTTCATCACCTCCCTCTCCAAGCAGCTCCACTACACCTCCATCCCATACTCCTACTACCACTACTACTCCTTCTACCTCGGTTGTTCCTGTTATCCCCACTGCTTTAGCTGTTCCGCTTATCCCCATCATCATGGCTAGATATGCGCCCTTACAATTGCCTGCTAATCCCGGGACTATGCCTCAGTACTACCAATCAAAAATCACCTATTTTGATGGCGTAACCTCTTGCACCGCCCTACAACATACAAAGAAAATGCAAGATTATTTCGAGAGTATGAGATTGATGATGACAGTGTAAGAATGAAGATTTTTGTCCAAAGTTTGACCGGTGATGTCAGAACCTGGTTTAGGGCACTTCCACGCAATTCTATATTAAACCCGAAAGCCTTATACCAGGCATTCATTAACAGATGGGAGAAAAAGAAAGACCCCCTACACATACTGTTCGAGTATGATACTATCAAAAGAGGACCTCAGGAAATAGTTCTGGATTACTGTGCAAGATTTAACAATGTTTACAATGCAATACCACAAAATTTAAAACCTCCACCTGATCTCGCTTTATACAAATTCCCGGATGGCTTTGATGCTGAGATGGCATATCGATTAAGGGAAAGAGCCCCTCAAAGCCTTGCAGAAATGCAAGATGCTGCAGTGAGTGTGGAAGCAAATCTAATTGCTAAAAGAAACAGAACTAGAACTGAGAGAAGAACCACTTTCAAAGAAGAACCCTCACCTTCGATCAAGAAGCTAGATGCTATCATCAATGGCATCCACAGGCTGGGAGATAGAGTAGACAATGTTGAGAGAAAAACTTCATGGGAGGGTCAACAGCCCAATGCCATAAGGAACCCAAACTTCAGAAAAACCCAAAACACAAACGTTGGAAGGGCCAGCCCTGACCATGATATTAGGCCTCCTTTTCAAGAAAACTATGCGGAAGCATCTACATCTGCTGAGCCCACAGATGGAACTCATATGAACCTGATAGATTCAGAAAATGAACAGCAAATCTTCCTCACGGAGGAAGACCGACCATACCTTGATGCAAAACAATTTCACACCAAGTCGGGAGAGTCCTTTGACTTTAAACAAGGATATGATACCGCTGTATATGACGTACACAAGAAATACAAATTAAGAACAAGGACCATTGATGTTCCCCCATCCAACATAATAAAAGATAGCGAACAGCTCAACAAAAGTAAAGGAAAGATCACCAACAATCAACCAGCTGACAGCTCGGTCCCAAACCCTCATCAGGTTACTGTGGAGGACGTAACAGACACACACTCTCCTATTGATCAGCCTCCACCTCCCTCCCACCCAAAAGAAGATATGAATAGAATTCCGAGACATCTTCCCAAAACAGAGATGCCACAAACGGTCATACATCGCGACACTGACATTCCAAAAGAAAACATAGAGAGTATGCCTGAAAAAGAGAAATTCACCACTGTCAACGCCAAGAACTCATTGGAAAAACCATTCAGTTTAGAAGCAGAGATTGGAAAACTCAAGATTTCCATTCCCCTCTCAGAACTGGCTAAGCATGATGTATACAGACAACAAATTCAAAGGTCGCTTCAATTACCAGAAGTAAGGGATGATGTAAATGTTTTAGATGATACCCCTGAACTATTGTTCGGTCCAGAAGTCAACAGAAAAACAACATATGGACCTGTTCCACCTTTTTATTTCAGCCTGCACATACATGACAAAATACTGCATAATGCTATGTTTGACTCAGGTGCCTTACATAATCTTATGCCCAAAGCTGTAATGGAAAGGTTGAACCTCGATGTCACAAGGCTGTACAAAGATCGGTATTCCTTTGATTCAAGTCAGGTCAAGTGTTTAGGCTTGATCAAAGACCTTTGTGTCTCTCTAGTCCAATTCCCCAACAAGACAATCTTAATGGACGTAGTAGTAGCTGACATTCCCACAAAGTATGGTATGCTCCTCTCCAGATCGTGGGGAGAAAAATTGCAAGGATCCCTTCAACTCGACCTCTCTTATGCCACTATATCTGTCTTTGGGCAACCAAAGAGACTATATAGAGAAAAATTAATGAAGTATGTGGTAAGCAGTGAGGAAAAACCCCAAAATTTTCCAATTTACTCAATCCATTCCGATATGGATTCTTTTATTTTATTTAATGATAACACCAGCCCTCCAACTGATGATAAGCCGCTATCTTTGGAGCAATGAATGCACGACAATGAGGAATCAGTTTCCAATACCCATGAAATTGTTTCAACAGCCGAGGCAACCAACAAACAGCAAGAAGAACATCGCGAAACAGAAATTACAAGTCTGCCCGGTCCTCAAACAACTGAAACTCTCAATACAAACCTCAAACAAGAAGTCACATGGCATTTGGAGTTTGATGGTCAGGAGTAGGGGCTAGAGTGTGGATTTACAATACTCATGATAATCACGCACAAGGCCATGCCTATAGACTCAATTTCAGATGTACAAACAATATGGTGGAGTATGAAGCTCTTCTCTTAGGCCTGAAGTTGCTCAAAACCCTGGGAGCTACTACAGTCTCCATCCTAGGTGATTCAGACTTGATTATACAACAAATAAAGGGTAACTTTATCGCTAATGATAGTAGAATGAGAGCTTACAGAGATGCTGCCACCGGTTACTCAACGCCTTCAGTGAATTTAATCTGGCCAAAATTGCATGAGATCACAATATTCATGCCCATAGTCTAGCAACCTTTGCTAGCACATGCAAGCTTCCCTTTGAACCAAATCACCATTTCACCGCTGAAATAAAACACAGACCTTCGGTCCCTAACAATGTCAAGGATTGGCAGGTATTTCAAAATGATGCCCAGATTAACAGTTTCTTAACTCTAGAGGACGAATTTTCCAACACAAACATTGACATGGATGCCATGGCTGACATCAGCATGCTAGCAGAAGAAAATTACCTGACTGTAACAGTTGCAACAGCTAAACAAATCCTTAACCTAACTGTTTTTAACAATACAAACATAGAAAAGCTTAAACAAATCTGTTTAGAGGAAACAACCAAAGGAGAGGATGAGTTTATTGATCTAAAGACTAATGTTTTACCTGCCGGCCTTACTCCATTGGAAGACATGTTTGATGACAATGACGTGCCCAAAATGCCAAAAATGAAACCTTTGAATGCTGCTATAGAAGAACACAACATAGGAACAGCAGAGCATCCCAAAATGATTAAGTTGTCCAAAAATCTACCCCTTGATCAAAAACCGAAATACGTGGATTTGTTCAAAGAATTCCAAGATGTATTTGCTTGGAGTTATGAGGACTTGAAATCCTATGACACCTTAGTGATCCAACATACCATTCCCTTAAAACCAAATCAAAAACCGTTCAAATAGAAACTTAGGAGAATCAACCCCATGCTCCTTTCCCTTATTGAAAAAGAAATAAAGAGAATGTTTGAAGCAGGTATCATTGCACCCATCAGATTCTCTTAATGGGTGTCTAATTTAGTTCCCACTAGGAAAAAAACAGGAGAGATAAGACTGTGTGTAGACTTGAGAAATTTAAACCAGGTCTCTTTAAAAGACCACTACCGTTTGCCCAAGATGGACCATATCTTGCAAAGAGTAGTGAGTTCCTCTAGAATTTCTTTACTAGATGGATTTTCAGGATTTAATCAGATACTTGTTCACCCGGATGACTAGGATAAGGTAGCCTTTACCACACCGCGGGGAACATTTAAGTACGTTAAAATTCCCTTCGGGCTGAAAAAAGCTGGTGCTACCTTTCAAAGGGCAATGGATATTGCATTTTCCAAGGAGATACATGATTTCCTCGTAGTTTACCTTGATGGCCTGACCCCATTCTCCAAATCTGACCAAGAGCACCTTAAGCACTTAAGGCAAATTTTCATGACATGCAGGAAATATGGCATTTCCTTGAATCCTAAGAAGTCCTTGTTT
>APFE031321488.1:25823-43580 GCA_000404065.3 Pinus taeda
AAGGATTATTCCTTACGATGCTGAAAGGAATATCACTCCAGAGGAGAAATTTTGCTAGCAAGTTGTCAGCTTTTTCTTTCTCGTTTTTTTTTAGCATTGAACCAATAGATGGCTGTGAACCAGGTGTGGTTCGAGGAACAAAAAATGATGATGCAGCTATCGGATTCATTGATGCTGCAGTAGAACCAGCGCCACTTCCAGTTCCTTCAGCTGACCTTCTTAGTTGCCTTTTCACTTCTTCTTTGGCATCTCTAGTCTGCTCTAATTCTTCCAGTGCTCTCGTGGCTTGTAGGATAAGTTCAGCAGTTGTATTTGGACAAGGCCCCATATCACGTCCAGGGATTCGTGCAAGGTGAAACTTCAACCTATACACCCCCCCTTGTATTTCCTTTCCACACAACTTGCAATTCAATTTTTGTCTATCATTCGGACTTGTAGGCTCACCATAATCCCAGAAAGGATCCAATTTCCTTGGCATGTTTGTTTTTTAACTTTGAAGTTGCAAACCTATGGGAAAAAATTAAAATTAATAAGGATTAGGAAATATGAATTTAGGATTACAATTTAGCATTTTCCATTTACAAAATTACAAGTTACAAATATCTAGAATGATAGAATCCAAACTTCCAAACTCAAGTTACCCAACCAAATGGCAAGCAAATGCCAAAAACAATGAAAAAACATAAACAATGTTTAAAAACATGAAAACAAAAAAAAAAATTGGTTCCCATAGCCATACCAAGCTACCCATCCCAAATCAATGAAGAAATACAAACAATTCTTTAAACACAATGAAAACAAACAAAAAAATGGTACCCATATGAAGTTTTTCAACAAAAAAAAATTAAAAACATAGAAAAACATTGTTTTGAAACAATGAAAACTAAAAAAAATCAACCTACATACCGTTTCTACGGTGAAAATGGCGATCTCCTCTCGAAATAGTGAGCGTAGACCCTTTGAATCGGCAAAATCGCCCTCCAAACCCTCTCTCCCAGCTCTTCTTCTCTTCCTCCGCACGCTGCTGTCCAAATGGGCAAAATAAAATTCGTTTTTCCCTTATAAAACCCGCTGCCCGCGCCCCTGCCGCTTTTTACCGAAAAAATCGGCAAAAAAAATTTCCCGCGATTTTTTCCCTTAAAAATCGCGATTTAATCGCCAAGGGGAAAAAATCGCGATTTTTTCAAAAACGCGCGATTAAATCGCGATTTTCACAACACTGGTTTTAATCAAATTTAAACTTAAATAAGTCTAAAAAAAAAAAAGAATTTGAACCAAAATATTAAAACAAAAACCTTTTATGATTTTTTGTTTTTATTGTTTTTTATGATTTTTTATTTATTAAAAAAAATGAAACTAACAACAAATCTAAAAAAGTGAAAATCGATTTTTTTATCTTTAAACTTTTTTACATCATTTTTAAAATTAAAATTTAAACAAAAGCTAAATCTAAATTTAAAGAAAACTAAATCTAAAAACTAAAACAAAAATTTAATAAATCTAAAACTAAAAAATAATCTAAACTAAAGTCTATATAAATGAACTAACGCTAACTGAGAAAATAAAACAAAACTTTTTTATTTTTATTTTCTTTTACTCTTTTTATTTTTATCATTTTTATTTCTAAAACAAAATGAAACTTAAACAAAACCTAAGTTAAAAAGGATCAAGACTAAATGAAAATCCAATGGAAAAATAAACCTAATCTTAAACTATGCTAAGAATATCAAATATATGCTAACTTAAATCCTAAATATGTAAACGCGTGTAAAAAAAATAAAAACCAAAGTTACATTCTTCTTTCTTTTTTCTTTTTTCTTTTTCTTTTTCTTTTTTCTTTTTCTTTTTCTTTTTTTCTTTTTTCATTTTTTTTCCTTTTTTTTTGTCTCTGCAGGCTTGGACGTATGACGGCAGCAAAGATTGCAGCGATGGGCTTAGGTGTGCCAGCGTGAGGGAGGAGTTGAGCTGAGGAGTGACAGCGTGGAGCAACCAACGCAGAGAGCCACAGGTTTTATGCTTTTTCTTGCAGATGCGTGGAACAACGAAGATTTGGAGAGGATACGCAGGAAAGGAAACTAGTTTTAGCAGTGAATAGGAGTGAGGTTGCTGCAGGTGACAAAAAATTGCGTGGATCAGGGGGAGAACGAAGGTGAGGAAGAAGGCTGCGGATAGAGCAGCGATGGAAGCTGTGGATGAGTGCTTCGATGGCGGCGTTGGAAGGTTTGATGTGCAGATCGATGGATGAGAATGAAGCTTGTAGCAGCGTGAGGTGAAATGAAAGGCAAAGGGGTAGCGTAGAGATAAATGGAGTAAGCTGCGTGAGTTTTTTTTTCGATGTGTTTTGCAGGGAGATGGCGTGGAGTTGGCAGCGATTGAGGGTGACCACAACAACAAAGAAAAGTTCTACAACATGCCAGAATGATAAAACAATTTTGAAACCCTCAGAAAAATATCCCAAATTCCAGAAAACAAATTTCTCACTTATACTTCGGATTTATCAGTGAAACCCTGAACAACAGTAGACAACTAGCCTGAAAACCTTGAACCTTTTTAGAAAATTTAATTTAGAGATTAGCTATTTAAGACTAAAAACCCCACGAAATTTTGCAGATCTGAAGTGAATATCTTTGCCAGAACTAATCCTGAGGCCAGATCTTACCCTCCAAGGCCTAGATCTGGCTTCGGAAAAAAAAATTCTTCCAACCTGCAACCTACAAAAACCGAACACCCAAAAATAAAATGTACAAGGAAAAAACCTAAAACCCTAATAGAAAACCAGCTAAATAATTCATTATGCCATAGAAATATTTTCAGAATTTTAAACTTAATGTGAGGTGCTTCAGAAAACCCTTCATGCATTCATAAAAAAAGATTTCAAATGATAAGCCTGGGATCAAAACTGGTTGGGCTCTTTCAGAAAACGCAATCCGGGAATTGGCTGGTTCAGTCGAGAACTTCCCCTAATGCCGGTAAACTCAAAATTAAGGATATCCTGCACAGCTTAAATCAACCATTAACATAGAAGGAGAAGACAACAGTGAAATTCAGATCAAATGGAGATACCTGCCATTATATTTCAAAAATTAAACCATCATTCAAACCCCAGAGATCAGACAAGATACCTTTGCCTAAATCAATCTTCATCAAGCTATTATCAATGGCTGAAAATAAAATTATGCAGAAGAATAAAACATCTTACAGCATTTCCAGAAGAGTAATACTGGCAAGATTTCAACCCCAAAGTCTTTCTTTATTGCACAAAACATGACTACAAGAGAGCTTTCTTTAGCACACCAGACTCCCAGATCCAATGATCTCAAATGACCCCTAACACCCTATTTAAAGGAAAATTTCCCAACAGCTAGTTCGAGTGATCCATGTCAAAATAATCTCGACCGTCGATGAGGATCAAAATCTCTTTTAATCTCATCCGTCGAATTTTTAAAATGCATTTTAATATATTAAAAATTTAAATTTTGCATTTATTTACTCAAAACTTTGACTTATTATTATTTTATTATTTTATTTTATTTTACAAAAAAAAATATTTATTTTTTATTTATTTTTAAATTTTATTTTTTTTATTTTTTATTTTTTATTTTTTTATTTTTTTTTATTTTTTTTTTATTTTTTATTTTTTATTATTTATTAGATCCTCGAACTTAGCCTTTGGAAAAAATCATCTAGGACTTAGGACTTATGAGGGGATTAATTATTTTCTAACCCTCAAGATACTTTAGATCATGACTTTTGCAATTTTACATCTCAAGGGGGAAAACCCATTTGACATAGACCCTCATAAACCACACAGTTCTGCGACACAAACATAATCTAGCAGATCAAGCAACTTGTAATAACCTAACCAAATAATTAGGATTATTTCCAAATTACTTTTACATAGACTCGAAGCACACTAGGATTCACCTAAGATTCTAATGAAAATTCATTCTGGCTTTGGGGTTAGGCTGAAGGAAAACTCTGCCGATCAAGGATCGGTGAGACAAAAAACCTTTCGGAATGTAGATTACCACTAGAAAATTTAGGTTTGCCTACGCAATTTACATACATGACTCAGATCTGCTAAGATTATTTACAATTTACACATGCAGACTGGGTTTACAACATAACATGATCACGCTGATGATGACAGTCGAATGTCACAGACACATCACTCAAGCGTTATCATTTTTGCGAAAAAGGGGGTGTACTGCTATGGGTAGTTGACACATAGTGGTCAACAGGTTCCTAAGTCTAAACTTAGGAAAATAAAAATATTAATGGGTCTTAATAAGAATATGGGTGAGAAAATTCTAAGTGACGAGGATCAAGTCTGTTTTAATCTTAGCCATTGATTAGGAACTTAATCTTGGTCGTTGATTCATCAACAAGAAAAGTATAAGAGGAACACTTGAGAGATCAATCAGTTCAATTTTTCTGGAGCAAGCTTTGCTGAGAAAATCGAACAAGTGATCTGTTGTAATGAGAGGGGCAGTAGCAGAGAGTTGGATCGGAAGGGATTTCCAAGCCAACGAGTACCAAGAATAGAGGCAATAGTGGCATCAAAGAGGCAACGCAGAGGCCTACACAACCCAGGAAGGAGCTCACGCAAAGATAACGTAGGACAAGAGGATTTTTGTAGGGCCAATGTGAGATAATCGACGGAAGTTCGAGATTTTGCTGGATGTTCGATGTTCTGAGCATGGAGGGTTGAAGTCAAATCTTTAGAGGGAAAATTGATCCAGTAAAGAAGTGATGTAGTCTCCCAGAGGCAAGACGTTGGCCCACACAGAGCAGATTGTGTTGGAATTTTCACAGTGCTTGTCGGATTCAGCGATTTAGTGGATCAGTTGAGACTTGGAGAATAAGGTAAACCCTCGTATGTATTTCTTGTTGCTGTAATATCTCTAAAAGGTTAGCCGGTGTGAGAGGAAACTTGTTGTACTCAGATTCTGCTTGCTTAATAATACAAACGCTCTATATGTTGCATCGATTTTTCTGAATTGGGTTTTTCCGGGGACGATTTTCCAAAAATAATGGTGTCCCTTGTGTATTTGTGTCATTCTATTTCAGTTCATGATCTGTATGTATGTGTAGTCTGCAATAATGTTTTCATCACTATTTAAATAATTAAATAACTTGTTGAATGTAAAAACAAGTAGGAGACGATAAACCAATGATTGCAATAGGATTTCTGATGTGTAGGTTCAGAAATTTTCACAGATACAGCTAGAGAACAAATGTAAAGACCTTGAGTTGCATGGCTTTGCCTACTCTGAGGAATTCTAATGGTAAATTGATCCCATTAGAAAACTACCAAGAACAGTGATGCAACATAGGTGTTGATACTTCCAAATTTGTAAAGGATAAAGGAGTTATTAATGGACAAGCATTCATACAGGGAATACAGTTTGATTTGAATATTCAACATGAAATCCACCACCTTTTTGTTAATAAGCCAACTTTTGACACTTACACCGAGGTGGATGAAAGGTTCAGAAATATGGTTAACTTTTCTATCCCAAGTGAAGAAAGGTGGGACCAGTTACTAGAGCTGATTGAGTGAAGTGTAACTGAAGTGCAAGTTTTCGGCATCAAAGGAACAACATTTGCATCAAAATAGCTACAGTCATCACCAGATTCCTACATAGCCTCAACAGTGCAACAAATTTTCAGCAGATTTTCCCTATTTTTCCTCTTCTATATCTAAAATATTTGTGTCTAAATAACAGAAAAGTAAATATATTTCATTTTGAAATCCAATCTTAGATGTAACAGTTTTCTACAAATATTCAGAAATAAGACTTAGAAAAGGTTGGAACATGTATGAAGAAAGCAAAAATTTTCATGTAAGTTGTGCATGTATTGAAGTGATCAATTTCATTAATACAGAAAGTTCATTCCAGGATTCCTATGTCAGGAAACTGGTGATGTCTCCTCTCATGTGAAATTGTTATTTTCCTAGTTTTTCATATGTTTTTTTGTCTCTATTGTTTAAAGAAGATTAAAGGTTGAATTTGTTTAAATACACTTTGCTCTGGCTTATAAATAATATTCATGTTTTCACTTTGATATTAAGTATAGAATTCATCCTAGCATGCTCTATATTTAATTGAATCTAAATCTTTTCATCCCATTCACTCCAAAAATGATTTAAATATCCAAAAGCTTGCTTACATTACGGCTACGTTTGTTCTGTCATTTTTGTATTTGATCACCCCAAGATTCATGATTCCACGCCCCATGGACTTTCCCTGTAGTTTTCAACCAAATCTTTGAAAAAACCAAAATCGAAACTCAATAACTAGCCTAATATCTTAAAACAACAAATCTAAATCATATAGGGAGATCCCTCTCTGAAGTTGGAAGGGCTAGATCCCAGATTTGCAAGTGATTTTGTGGTTAGCTCTGGGTTTCTCTCTACAGCCTTGGGAAATTACAGAGTGATAACATTCTGACGACCACACTTGAGACCTCAAACAAATCGCATATAAATTATGTTTTTCCCTAGTAAATATTTCTTTCAAAGCTCAAAACTATTTCTAGCATGTGGCTATGAAATAGATGTTATTAAGGTTGTTTTTCCGCCCAAATTTTGTACATATTCCTATCTGTAAATAATCTAATGAATATCTAGCTCCTAGAAAGAACTACACTAGAGCCCATCTAGATCCTAAACCACTCTAAATTATAGATAATCCTGAGAAACTTATTAGGAAAAAGAGTTTTACTGAGAGTCAAGAAAGCAATAATCCACTACCTAGAGTTAATTCTCTCCTTGAAAGTTTCATTACTGTAGAGTATATTGAATTTGATTTACCTTTTGGGCATAGCCTTTTTTGTACCACATTAGAAATCTTTGTTCCTGAGACAGTTTTTGATGAAAATATTTTGAAATCTTATATCCCAAAACATCAACCTATCAATTGAGATTCTAAGGAAGATGTTATAAAACAGTTTAACAAGCTTTAATTTTTGGTGGCTGAATTAAATCAGGCTATGCAGAAAACTTTTACTGATCAATCAACTAAATCTTCTTCTTCTTCTGCCTCATCACCAACCCCTCGAGTGGTTTCTTCCATTATTACATCCCCTCCAGTAGTTTCTCTCAATACCACTACCCCTATTTCATCTAGCATCCCTACTACTACTACACCAACTCAACGAAGTACAATCCCACCTTCTTTAATACCCTCAATATCCATATCTATTGTAGTATCATATTTTTCCCATTCCCATTGACCAATCATGGTAGCTTGTTATGCCCCCTTGGTCTTACCCGGAGAACTTCATGCCATGCCACAAGATTATCAGATCTGAATACCTGAATTTGATGGCACAGGTCTAATCACAGCAAAACAACATATAGACAGAATGAATGATTATTTAGATTTGCAAGAAGCTTATGAAGATGATGTGAATATGAGACTCTTTGCCCAAATTCTAACAGGGGAAGTTCGGAAATGGTTTAAGACATTGCAAGCAACCTCTATCCCAGATCTCACAAAATTTCACTAAAATTTCCTCACACAATGGGAATTAAAGAAGAACCCTCTCCAAATATTGGTTGAATATGAGAGTATAAAGAGAGCCCTTGCTGAAACAGTCCAAGACTACTGCACTAGATTCAATAACATTTAAAATTATATTCCAATTGCAATATAACCCCCACTAGGACTATCTCTAATCAAATTTCCAGATGGTTTTGATCCAGATATGTCTTACCAACTGAGGTAAATAAATCCTGCTATACTGGAGGAAATGCAAAGGAATGTAGTCAATGTGGAAGCCAATTTGTTGGAAAAGAGAGCTAGGTTAAAGGTTGAGAGAAGATTCATTATTAAAGAAGAACATGCTTCTTCTTCATCAGATGCTAATTTGGACACTTTAGTTAAAACCATGGAAAGAATGATGGATAGGATAAGTATAACTCACAGGGCTCCTCCAAGGGAAAATCAAGGGGGTCCTCAAATTAGAAATCCTAATTTTAGGAGAAATCTACCCCAAATTAAACAAAGAGAATAGAGAGGCCCAGTTGATCAACAACAAATTAGACCTCCATTCCAAGAGAATTATGCAGATGAAGAAGTTGAGTTACCAGAGGATCCCGAAGAAAATCAAATAAACTTATTTGGGGAAGGATAAATTGATAATATCTTCTTAACTAAGGAGGAGAAAGATATATTTTTGTTATCATAGCCAGAAGTCATCCCCATAGAGACAAATGATAATAAAATGGGATACCAAAATGCTATCATGGAGGTACACAAGCAATACAATTTGAGAAGTAAAAAGGTTGTTGGAAATCCTCCCAAGAAGATTCAAAGTAACACCCCTTCTACCAGCCAGGGAAAGGATGATTCTCAAAAGGAAACTTCTCCAAAGAAAGATGCAAATGTCAAAGAAATAGAAAAACCTCAAACATCTTTCAATATTGAAAATGAATTAGCCAAGGTAAAAAATTCTATTCCTCTGACAGAATTGACTAACAAGAATCCATATAGATCTCAAGTCATGAAGGCTTTGAAGATAGGAGAAGGGATAGACACAATCAATCTCACTGATAACCAACCTGAATTATTGTTTGGGCGTGAAGTTGAAGGGAAGTCTCAGGATGGTAGTGTGCCACCCTTCTATATCAGTTTGAACATTCATGACAATATTCTTCACAATGTTATGCTTGATTTTGGTGCTTCACACAATCTTATGCCAAGGGCCATCATGGAAAAGCTAGGATTAGACATAAGAAGACCCTACAAAGATTTATATTCTTTTGATTCTAGCAAAGTAAGATGTTTAGGTCTCATCAAAGATATATGTGTTACTCTAGTGCAAATCCCAGCAAAGAGTGTGGTAATGGATATTGTGGTGGAAGACATACCTCCCAAGTATGGAATGTTGCTATCAAGATCATGGAGAGAAAAGTTACATGGTACTTTGCAGATGGACATGACATATGCTATCATTCTTGTTTTTTGTCAGCAGAGAACATTATACAGGGAAACATTAATGAAACATATGGTTAGTAGCCAAGACAAACCAAATAATTATCCCTTGTATTCTATGCATTTAGATATGGACTCCTTTATTTTGTATAATCACTGTTGTGTAGAGGAAGAAGTGTCAGACCTGGAAGCTGAATTGACCAAAACAGAGGCGATGAAATTAGATGTTGGGAAACAAGATGAAGAGGGTGAAGCCCTTTGGAACATGGATTTTGATGGGGCAGTGAGCAAGGGAGCAGGGGCAGGTGTTTGGATCTCAAACGCACAAATGGGTATAGCAAAGGGACATTCTTACAAGCTAAATTTCCAATGTACAAATAATATAATTGAATATGAAGCACTGATTTTAGGACTGCAACTTTTGAAGAGGTTGGGAGCTAAAAGGATTTTTGTACATGGTGATTTTGAACTCATCGTTAACCAAATTAAAGGTGAGTACTCGGCTAAACACCCTATACTGAGGGTCTACAAAACTGTTGTCCTATATTTTCAGCAGTGTTTCCCAAAATATCAATTGCCTCTGATTCCCAGTGGTCAAAACATCTTAGCTGATGCATTGGCTACTTGAGCCAGTACTTGTAAGATGCCTTTTCATCCCAACAAAAAATATGAGGTAGAAGTGAAACATGGGCCAATTGTCCTAGATAATGTTAGATATTGGCAGGTTTTTGGTAGTGATGAGCAAATAGAAAGTTTTTTATAGTTAAAAGAAGAGTTAGAATGTGCATATTGATGCAGATATCTATGTAGATGATGATATAAATGAAATAGTGTTAAATGAGACCGATGACATTCCAGAAGAACTTGAGGTTCTACAATTGAAAGACAATGTGTTACCAAGAGGTCTGGTTCCATTAGAAGAGTTGTTTGATTTTAATGATGTAGCCAAAAAGCCAAAGATAGAACATGTAGGAGCTGAGGTTGAAGACTGTAATATAGGTACTAAGGAAAATCCTAAGATTGTAAATTTGTCCAAGTCTTTGCCTCCCAAAGAAAAACAAAGGTACATTGATCTATTAAAAGAATTTTATGATGTGTTTTCTTGGAATTATGAAGATCTAAAAGCATATGATACACGTATAATACAACATACCATCCCCATCAAAGAGGACCAAAAACTCTTCAAGCATAAATTAAGGAGGGTAAATCCAATGTCGCAACCTCTGATAGAAAAGGAAGTTAAAAAAAAAATTGATGCCAAAATCATTGTGCCTTTGAGATTTTCAAAATGGGTGTCAAATTTAGTGCCAACTAGGAAGAAGACAGGAGAAATAAGGCTATGTGTGGTTTTTAGGAATCTGAACAAAGTTTCTCTCAAGGATAACTACCCTCTTCCTAAAATGGATCATATTTTATAGAAAGTAGTTGGTTCCAGCAGAATTTCTTTGTTGGATGGTTTTTTAGGATATAACCAAATTTTGGTACATCCTGATGATTAGCATGAAACAACTTTCACAACACCTTGGGGGACCTTTATGTAT
Organism: Pinus taeda; assembly: GCA_000404065.3. Taxonomy (NCBI): domain Eukaryota; kingdom Viridiplantae; phylum Streptophyta; class Pinopsida; order Pinales; family Pinaceae; genus Pinus; species Pinus taeda. The sequence continues at coordinate 36,307 of APFE031321488.1, forward strand.
GTCAAGATGCCCTTTGGCCTTATGGATGCAGGGGCCACATTCCAGAGAGCAATGGATATTTCTTTCGTTGATGAGAAGTATAGATTTATTGTAATTTATTTGGATGACATTACTGTATTTTCCAAAACAGATGAAGATCACCTTTTGCACTTAAGGGAGGTTTTTGAAAAATGCAGGAAATATGGTATTTACTTGAACCCCAAAAAATCTCTTTTTGGTTTAGAGGAAGGAAAGCTACTTGGTCATATTATTTCAAAAACTGGTATCAGGATAGACCCCAACAGAGTTGAAGACATAATAAAGATTGATCCCCTCGGGAAAGAAAAAGAAATTCATTCTTTCATTGGCAGGATCAATTTCCTGAGAAGATTTATTCTGAACCTAACCGAGATCTTGAGAGAAATCACCAACATGTTGAAGAAAGATACTGAGATAAAATGGAATAGTGAGGCTAAAAAATATTTCAATGAAGTAATAGTAGCTTTGAGATGTGCTCTTGTTTTAATTAGCCCTGATTTTACTAAAGATTTCATGATTTTCTCTTTTCCATCAGAACACACTATTGCAACAGTTTTGTTGCAGAAAAGCAAGGAGGGGCATGAAAAACCTATAGCATTCTTTAGCAAAGCTTTAAGAGATGCCTCCTTAAAGTACAATATCATGGAAAAAAAAGGCTTTTCTTTAGTAACCGCACTGAAAGACTTCAGGGTGTACATTCTACATTCCCACATAATTTCATTTGTTCCAAGTGTTGTAGTGAAAGATATCCTCACTCAAACTGATCCATATGGGAAAAGAGACAAATAGATTGTAGTAATTTTAGAATATGACATTAATATAAGGCCTACTAAACTCATCAAAGGTCAGGGATTAGCTAAGCTAATGGCTGAGTCAAATTTCCATGCACTGGACATAAATTTTATAGTTGCACTTGATGAGCAGGAAGAGTTGGCAACTCCAAAGGTATCAAAAGAATTTTCTATCTCTCCTTGGTATGCAAATATTGTCTTTGTTTTACAAAATTTACAAGCTCCTCTTGGTTTGACAAAGACCAAAGCTAGATTCCTTGAGTTAAAAGCTATGAAATTCTGCATTTTAGATCAGTTTATGTATTGGAAAGATACTGGAGGTATTTTTCGTAATTGTGTTGATCAATGGTTGTCGTTGATGTCAACCCAAGCAGCACCAGGGGCTACCCTGATCTTGAAAGGGTATTTTTACTTGACAAATCATATTATTGTGCATCAAATATCTTCTCAATGGATTCTACTCATCGATATGTTTCCATTGATATATGGTATGCCTCCCAGTTCTTCACTATTTGAGAGTTATTTGTGTTTGAAGTTAGTAACCCCAGTCAGCGGGCTAAAACCCTATGGGGTTGTGGCATGGCACTCATAATTGGTTGTGGTCATTTAATAGTCAATTTAATTTTCTTCTAAAATCCCTCCAACATTCACTTGTTGAGGACCCTCTCAACTCAAGACATGCATATAATTAATGACCCTCATATCCTCCTCTTGTAGGGATTTTGTGGCTTCAAATAGGTCATCGTGGCATTTGTGCTATAACTGTTTTTATGCGAAGCTTCAGAGGCTGACATTAAAACCATTTGAGCCGAAATCTTGATGAACCTCGTGACTGAATTTTAGATCTTGGTTCTCTATATTTTCAGAGATATGACTTGAGGAAGTTAGGGTTTTTGTAGGCTCCCGAATTCCATGTCAAACAAGTGACGTTGAAAAAATCGTCATAACTTTCTCTCTGAGCATTGTATTCAAATTTCATAAATAGTCACAGAAAGAGGACGTACTGTAGTCTGTTGAGTAGCATTTTCAGGGACGAAGGTCGCAACAGTGACATGTGGCACTTCTTACAAGTTCGCTCCACTGAACTAGGCTATAATCAGGTCATCATGGGAGATTGGGCATAACTCTTTCTTGAAGAATCCAATCTTGATCAGACCTATGGGGTTGTAAAGAGGACTCATAGGGATACTGCAAGATGAAATTTCAGACCTTGGAGATCCGAAATTACATAGATACAACAAATTCAGTATCGAGCTCCTAAAAGGAAAGAAAAAGCATGCATTCAAGGATCACTGCAGTAAGGACCACACATCAACAGTCAAGGGTAAGTCTCCTACAACAAGGTATGTACAATTAATTGTTTACATTTGAATTTTGAGTATCATCTCTAACATATTTTTTTGCAGGACAACGTAAGTATATACAGGGTCTCGATTATATCTCTATGTCTCGATATGTCACAGTTAGTTTTGATACCACATTTCGGATGTCCTGATCTTGATACTACACATTTGATGCTACACCAAGTCTGCCAAATCTATATGATGTTGTATGTTCATGTTACTTGTCTTGTCATAGTTGATAGAATGGTCTATGTTGTTGTACTTAGAACCTGGTTCATCACAAGTCTAGGGTTTGTCATAAGTTTCTATTGTGTATATCTTTAGCTCAGTTTTGGATATAGTCTTGCATAGAAACTAGGCCTATATCAAGAGTGGGAGTCTTTTTCTATTGCTGCAACAATTCAACAACAAAAGTGATGAGAACATTTCAGGTACGCATTGTAATTTGTATTTGTATTTATTCATTATTATGCACTTACATGTGTTTTGTAGGTAGAGGTAAGTTTAAGGGTATTTTGTTTTCCTTTTGAGATTGGGTTTCGCTAGGCAAATTTTCATGCAGGTAAAAGAAGATTCAAGAACAACATCAAGCGAGCATTCAAGAGTTGAAGTATCAAATCAAAGGAAGCATTGCAGCGGGACATCCTTTAAAGACATGACAGCCATCCATATATTGTGAAGAAGTTTCAAGGCCAAGAGTTATCATTGTAAAGTTGTAAAAGAGTCATTTGTAAAAGTGTCATGATTGGAAGAGTGATTATTGTAAAAGAATCAATCTGCCTAGAGTCGAAAAGGCATTGTTTGGAGGTATAGGAGTCTTTGTCGGGGTGACGTCATGGTTGGGTTGCAGGTCAGAGTGTGATTGGGTGTTCGGTCAAAATCATTGTAAATCGTATTGTATCGTGGATCATTGTCCCTGGTATGGGAATCCACACTCTTGTCTCGTTTCAGTCATTATAGGATGGCAGAGAGGTGCTATGCAGGTGCACGAAGTTGCCTACAGGTTGGAACCTGTGAACACTTCAGGGTGGTAGGTTGGTCTAGGGTGTTGGGGCATCAATTCAGTTGATTACTGAGGAAATCAGAGCATTGGGGCGTCCTTCCAATGGGAGATTGAGAATAATACTTTTCTAGAATTCTAGGAAGTTGTTTCTTTTATTTCAGTTGGGGCTGAAGATTAAATAATTTATTAGAAAAGCGTTCGGTGGTTTTTGACCCAGAGGGGGTTTTCCACCTTAAAGTTGTGTGCCTCCTGTGTTATTTTATTTACTGTTATTACTCCATAAACATTAATAATAATTGAATATTAACTAATTCTCTAAAAAGATTTAAAAGTGTTAATTGCTAAGAAATTATGATTCACCCTCCCCTCTAAGCATTTTCCAACAAATTGTTTATTGAAGGAGGAAGCAAACAAAGTCATGGAAGACTTTCATCAAGGGGATTTTGGAGGACATTTATACTGGAAAGCCACAGCCAACGAAATCCTTAGGGTTGGTTTTTAATGGCCTACCTTGTTTGCAGATGTTCATAAGAGAGTTTCAACATGCCATCAGTGCCAAATCTTTGAAGGCAAGAAAAAACTTTTTCCCTTACCTTTAAAGTCCATTTTAGTGGAGGTTCCTTTTCAACAGTGGGGTTTAGATTTTATTGGAGAAATCCATCCAAAATCAACATAAATGGATTGATTTCTGTCACAAGCATCACATAAAGTTAGGACACTCTACTACTTACTATCCTCCGAGGAATGGGTTAGTTGAATCTTCGAATAAGTGTTTAGTCAACATTATAAAGAAATTGTTGCAAGAAAATAAGAAATCCTAGCATAGGAAGTTGATTAATTCTCTATGGGCTAATCGAATTAGCACTTAGAAATCTATTGGAGTGTCTCATTTCCAATTAGTATATGGAGTGGATGCAATTTTTCCCACTTCCCTGGGTATTCCAGTGCTAAAATTACTGCAGGAAACACAAGTGGAGCCAAATGATGTACAAAGAAGGATAAATCAAATGATTCAGTTGGAACAAACCAGGGAGGAGGTCTACAACAAAACTCAGATAATTCAAGACAAAATGAAGAAGATTCATGACAGAAGGACCAAAGAAGATTACTTCAAACTATATGATCTTGTTCTGAGATGGGACTCCAGAAATGAAGAGAAAGGTAAGCATGTGAAATTTGACAGTCTATGGAAAGGACCCTATAAGACTGAATATTTTTGAGGTAACAACACATTATTGCTGAAAGATATGACTAGAGAAGGACTGTCAAGAGTACATGTCAATGGAAAACTAATCAAACATTATTTCACTCAAGTATAGATAATTTTTTCATACATGTCATTGTATTTATCATTTTATTATTCTATTGCAAGTGAGGGTGGCTGACATCAGGAATTGAAGCCCGCAAAAAAGACCCTAAGCATTTGATGAGTTGCTTCTAGTATTTATAATAACAACAGCTAGTCAATTCAGTTACACAATAAGAACAAGGTACCCAATGGGCAAAGGCTACTGACCTACAGTGTTCTTGACACCTCACAGGGAGGATGCCATCCTCTTTGGAGCGATTGTTAGGGTCCAATAATTTATAGGATTAATTGATGATTATCTATTAATTTTCTCCTATGAGATGTTGTAAATAATGATTTCATTCTGCAAATTATTTTCAAAAGTCCAAAAGAAAAAGGAAGAATATATATATAATATATATATATATATATATATATATATATATATATATATATATATATATATATATATATAAAGAGGAAAAAAAAAAGAAAATAAATAAAAAGAAAAACAAAATAGGGGATGTTAAAAAAATGATATATATGTGAAAAAAACAAATGAAATGAATAAAAAATTAGAAAAAAATAAAGAAAAAGTAGGCCCCTACAGCGAGCTAGGTAAAATGTTGCTTTATATTCAAAAAATGTCAATTTTATAAGGTTTTAAACCTTGGTTATTATGCTTTATTTGATTTTTTGTGTATTTGATATAATACAATACGACAAAGTTGTTTGTCGTTTTGCAAATAAAGGTTGTGCTAGAGTCAATGGTCATGATCAAGCCTACCCAGATCTACGACAGAGGAGAGTTTTCGCACCCCCCGCCCCCCCCCCCCCCCCCCCCGCCACTCTCCTGACAGTTTAACACAAGGGGGGGAAGCCGTAAAGTAGTTTTTTCCGAAACCCCCTTGGACAACGTGGCAACGCCTGGGACATTTTGATGGATCCCCTCCCGATACTGCTTACTCCTTGCACCCCCCCTAAATACTGTCTTCGTCTCCCACCAACGGCTCGTCCCTCCGCCACTCCTCTCCCGCCATGTGTCTCCCCCTTCACCACTCATATCCCGCCACATAATCGTTACCCCCGCCACTCTGTTTCTACCATCTGTCCTGCCACGTCACTCCCCTCCACATCATATTATCTGTTTAACATTAAAATCTTTGTCACGAAATCCAAATGAATAAGTTCCTCTAACTCCATAAACGGTAATTGTGTCGTTATACAACCAATTCGACTATAATAAAAAATCATTTGATGCTAATAGTTCATTTATTTTAACTCGCCATTGACCCTACAAGACGAAGAACAAACTGTTACAAACTCCCAACCTTCAACAACAGCCTTCCCTTTGCACAGTCGACAATTTCCATGGGTAACCTTGTTCTTCAGACTTTCTCTATCAGCCTTTCTCCAGTATTGTTCTTCCACTAACCTTCTGCATTTTCATGATGTCAAACCATAAAGGGAAAGGAAATCTTACAGACTCAAATCCCCTCATTCCCCCTGTCACACAGAATGAGTTATATTTGCGGACAAATCCAACCTTCCTAGGAGTCTAAGACTATCTAATGACAAACAAACCAAACAAGAGCTATCCTTCTCTAGATACACATCATTCTATGAGAATTCAAATGTTTTCGATCTTACCTTAGGTCCCACGCTTGTTGTAGCAGTCCAGCCTTGCTGATCCAGATGAGCTCCTCCTTCACTTTCAGACCTGCGTTCATTAACAAGGCAAACGATTACATAGCATCTGAATATTCATTATAAAATAAATATATCTATCATACTGACCAAGGAATGCATGAAATAATTCATTAACAAATCATTGAGAAGAATGGACTTATTTGTATTAAATAATCAAAGGAACCATTACACCCTGAGCCTTGGTGTTGTGCAAGCTCCTCCCAGGGTCCAGCAAGTGATTTCCTCTACTTTGACAAGCTCACCCACTCCCACTATGGCAACAAGGAAGGATGGTGATCTCTCTTCACAAGTCAACAAATGGGAGTCTTAATTCCAGCAGCATTTACCCTATAGAATGTTCAGCTTTCAACCTCCCCTCCTTTGGCCCAAGGCCTGTATTTATAGTATTCTAGAGGAAGTTATTCATCTCCAACATCAATGGGATACTCCCTCTTTTGGATGGGGTAGCTCCTCTCTTGATGGGATAAGTTCCTCTATCATAGGGATGCATGAACCATCTGGAGGCGCTCATACACGTCAAACACTCTTCTAGAAGGCTCTAGAAGTGACCACAAGTAACTTTTTAAAGATGAAACTCGCGCCTTTTACTTTTACAGGGGTACGCACCCTAGCTTTAGTATACAGAGCGTATTACTACGCAGGTCTAATGTATATGGAGTGCGTACACGCAGGAAAGGTAGAGAGGATCTGCGTACCCAGAGATAAACATGTTTTTAAGTGACTTTCTCTCTCTTTGAGGTTTTGACATGAAGAGCAGAGGTATGGGTCTTGACAAAGAGGACAATGTGGCTATTGATGAGGCCACATACTGCAGATAGTCAGGGTGACAAAATTCAGTGTAACAAGCACTGACTCAATAACAATGGTTATGGCGAACCTAAGTCAAACTAAATCCCACCCACATGGAGGAGACTTTGCTTTGAGTGCTTTGTTCAAGGGCGACATGACTGACTCTAGCTGCCAATAATAAGTGGAAATACAGTCCCGTTCCTGCTCTTTTTAAAATATTTAATTTTTTTGTCTTTTTCTGTTAAGCTCGAAAAAGAATAAAAGAATGCTATGGTATAATGGACAAGGACGAGTGTCGGTGAAACAGATGATCTAGTTCCTGGGAGGGGAAC
>APFE031321488.1:56265-85298 GCA_000404065.3 Pinus taeda
AATACATGTAAAATATCATATCATACTGAGGTAGGCATTCCCATACTCAGATCAAAAAACTTTAACTATTGGACTAACTATTTTGGTACAAGAATGATTTCATAATACATCATAATCATAGACTCGCGTAGAAACAGTATGGACGCAGCCATCTGTTTATGATTGGTCTACAACATAATGAATACAAAACTCCTCGCAGCCTGGATGGTGGAAACTAGATCCAGGGTCTTCATTTCTGTTCCCGAATTGGTACGTTTCTAGCCATGTGAATGAATGAGTCGATGTCGAACATGGTAGAAACCACTTGATTACCGGTCAATGATGTAAACCGTTAACAAGTGTGAGAGAAACCACCAGTAATGTCAATGGTTCTCAAAGTACCCAGCACAATCCATGAGATGTGAATGAAAGAGTCGATGTCGAACATTTCATGGATTCCTTCGATCGCAAGTCAATGATGAAAACTGACGTCGAAGGCGAGAAACCTGCCATTTGATGCATGCAGACTCCAAGGTACTGACGATTCCTAAGTCAACTTTCTAGATAATGTGCTGATGTCGATAGAAAGCGACCCGTCACAGGCAAGCCCACAACGCGAAATCATAGTTCAAGTTGAAGAAATGTTGCTGTAAGGACTGACTCAAAGATGATATGATGGATGATAGGTATTCTGCAGTTGAATGTTTTGTTTCAGATCTCTTGAACACATAACGACACAACAGATGGTTTGGTGATAAATAACTCAAAGTCGATTCCCATAACCCGGCTAAAATGTCAAGTAATTTTGGTCAACTGTGAGGTAAAGGATTTCCCAACCCAGGTGAATGAACAAGTGTCGTGTTCAAGAGTGAATAAGGTTTTCTTTGAGACAAAAAGATATCAAATAGGCTCATTCTTCTCATTTTTCCCCCACCATTTCTGGCAAGTACCTCTTTATTTTTTACAAGCTTGAGGAGGATAACATATGCTTGTTTGTAAGCTCATCCTTCGGATGAGTCCAACTTAGTTTTTGATGCGAACCCTAAGGGGGAGCGGTCCGTTCCTGTTTGTAATAGAACAGGTCCTTTACTGTGAAATTTTAACGAGTCCAGTGTAGGAGAAACTCGACGCTTTTCATATTTAGAGAGTCTGAAAAACTTAGAAGACTCCAGATTGAACTTTTTCGTAAAGTTGTGTCTCCTAAGCCCGAAAAAGTATAAAATAATACCTAGAAGAACCGCTTGATCTTGCGACCAAGGATATTTTCATAGTTAGTGTCTTTGACCTGAAAAGTAAAAAGCGATCAAGGACACGTCGTTTTATTTCCAATATCGAATTTGAAACGACAAAAATCCGGCAATCTTTTCCTGTTTACGGTCAGAAAAGGGCTATAAGGGGACCGTCTTTTAATTCCGTTTTAACGAGTGTAAAAGAAACGCTCGGCAATCTTTTCAGTTTTTAGGAGTCAGAAAAGGGCTTAAAAGATGACTCTGATGTTTCATTTTTTCGTAAGTTTTAACGAGTTCAAAAAAATGATAAAAATGTACTCAACGAGATTATTTGAAAGACTTGACCTAAAACTACAAGAAAATTATGCAAAAACTGAAATAACTAACCTAAAAATAATCTCGGGATTTTCATGAGTTTAATGAGTCTTGAAAATAACCGAAATTGACTCAAGATAGGTTTCATTTTTATAAAAGCTTGAAACAAAGAAAAACTATGCTTTGAAGTAGTTTCAATTTTACACAAGCTTGAAACAGAGAGAAAACTGTGCTTGATGCCCCCTAAGCATGATTGCTAGAGCGCATGCTCCCCCAGCTTCATTTCATTTAACCAGTTGGATGAAATGAAGGTTGAGTTACGAGATCATTTGTAAGACTCGACCTCAAACTATAAGAAAACTATGAAAAAGACTGAAATAACTAACCTAAATATACAACTTAACATTTATGAGATCTAGTCAAACTCTCGACTCAATTAGAGGAGGATTTGTTTCATTTTTTAACGAGCTTGACACAGGAAAAGGACTATGCTCAGATTCTGTTTCATGTTTATGCAAGCTTGAAACGAAAAACTTTGCTTGTTATAAGTTCGCATGCCCCTAGCATAATGACGCAAATCAAAGTACATGCCCCCCAAGCTTCATTGCATTCAACCAGGTGGATGAAATGAAGGTTTACTTTCGAAATCTTGGAAAGACTCGTGGGAGTTGTTTCATTTTTTAACGAGCTTGACACAAGATAAGGAACTATGCTCACAACTACTCTATACTATCTACCTAACAAACCTACCCTTGTTTCATTTTTTAAATAGCTTGACACAAGACAAGGAACTATGCTCAAAAATTTCGCATGCCCCCAGTATAATGATGCAGAGCGAGGTACATGCCCCCCAGGCTTCATTGCACTCGAATGAAGGTTTACTTTCAATATTCACCTTGAAAAGGGAGTTGTTTCATTTTTAAGGAGGTTGACACAAGAAAAGAACTATCCTCAAACCGGATTCATTTGTTAACGAGGTTGACTCAGTAACAGGAACTATCCTCTAACCTGATTCATTTTTTAACGAGGTTGACTCAGTAATAGGAACTGTCCTCGCAAAATCCTACTTTCTACAATCTACCTATATATCCTAAAATCTAGCTGATTCATTTTTTAAAGAGGTTGACTCAGTAAAAGAACTATCCTCATCCCACTGATTCATTTTTTAACGAGGTCGACACAGTAAAAGGAACTTTCCTCAAAACCCTATTTCATTTTTTAACGAGGTTGACACAGGAACAAAACTATCCTCACGACATCCTGTTTCATTTTTTAACGAGGTTGATACGGGAAAAAACTGTCCTCATGCTAGCCTGTTTCATTTTTTAACGAGGTTGATACAGGAAAAAACTATCCTCGTAAACCCTATTTCATTTTTTAACGAGGTTGAGACAGGAACAAACTATCCTCGCGACATCCTGTTTCATTTTTTAACGAGGTTGATACGGGAAAAAACTGTCCTCATGCTAGCCTGTTTCATTTTTTAACGAGGTTGATACAGGAAAAAACTATCCTCGTAAACCCTATTTCATTTTTTAACGAGGTTGAGACAGGAACAAACTATCCTCGCGACCAATGATCATGGCTTCCAATTGGAAGAAAGACATGTCAACGGACACATCTTGATCATGGCTTCCAAGAGGTCTTCATCAGAAGGAAGAATAGTTCTTTGGAAGGAACACATGTCAAGGGACTCAAAAGGGATAAGAACATCGCGTTCAAATAAGCCCATAGAGTTTTCCATGTTTTCAGTTACCGATGTAAGTGAGCCTCTCACTGTTTGCTCATCTTCCTTTGATTTAGATCCTAACCCATTCCGTGTGACAAATTGGCGACTCCACTGGGGATCGAACCCAGAATCTCTGGTTTCGCAGACCAGAGCCTTGGTGTTGTGCAAGCTCCTCCCAGGGTCCAGCAAGAGATTTCCTCTACTTTGACAAGCTCACCCACTCCCACTATGGCAACAAGGAAGGATAGTGATCTCTCCTCGAAAGTCAACAAATGGAAGTCCTAATTCCAGCAGCATTTATCCTTTAGAATGTTCAGCTTTCAACCTTCCCTCCCATGGCCCAATCCCTGTATTTATAGTATTCTAGAGGAGGTTATTCAGTTCCAACATCAATGGGATACTCCCTCTTTTGGATGGGGTAGCTCCTCTCTTGATGGGATAAGCTCCTCTATCATAGGGATGCATGAACCATCTGGAGGCGCTCAATACACGTTAAAAACTCTTCTAGAAGGCTCTAGAAGTGACCACAAGTAACTTTTTAAAGATGAAACTCGCGCCTTTTGACCTTTACAGGGGTACGCACCCTAGCTTTAGTATACAAAGCGTATTACTACGCAGGTCTAATGTATTTGGAGTGCGTACACGCAGGCAAGGTAGAGAGAACCTGCGTACCCAGAGATAAACATGTTTTCAAGTGACTTTCTCTCTCTTTGAAGTTTTTGACATGAAGAGCAGAGGTATGGGGCTTGACAAAGAGGACAATGTGGCTATTGATGGGGCCATATAACTGCAGATAGTCAAGGTGACAAAATTCAGTGTAACACCCCCTGTCCCAAATTTCGACAAATCTCCCCTAATAGACACCCATTAAAAAATTTTCAAGAACCAATCTAAATTTTACTTGTATGAGCTCCACAACAGGGCAAAGAAAAATTTCATGGACAAGAGTAATGACTTGAGTATTTGGGAATCCCTTCTCCCTGAGTTTGTTTCTGCCCAAATTCACCTTTTCCTTAAATTCTCTGTCTGATGCCATCTCTGATATTTGCCAAGTCAAAGGGTTGTCATTTCCCATAATAATGAAGTCATTTTCTCCAGTTCCCCTTAATGTATCTGCCAGGCCCTGCAAATTGAATATCAGGGCTCCCATCGTTCTTTTTCTTTCGATGTTTTAATGGAATTGTATAAAAAATTGACATTCCCTCAGAGAGTCCAAATTTTTTAATGTTTCCTACCAGAAAATGTTGAATTACCCTGGACAAATCCCCCATATTCAGTCTCAATTTTCCCTAAAATGTGAAAGCAAGTAGTATCTATGGTAACCCGACTGCTCGGGTACCATTGTGATCAGTGGGTAGATGAGATAGTGTTAGGATTTTTATCTATTTTTGCAGTTGGCAAACAACCATCAATCCTTTTCAATTATAGTCAGTCTTTGGGCAACTCAATCCATGACCAATTTGTCAATTTCAAAGCTGCAGGTGTCTTTAAGTATCAGTGAGTGCTAGTTTACCTCATGCTATTTTATCAATCAGACAGGTTCAAGATCCCTTTACAGAAGACAAATAGCGAAGAAAACCCTTGGTCAATGATTCACTAGACTTCTCTGGTTATAAATAACTTAGAGGAGTATTCTTATACTGATTTTGTTGACATATTTTTACATAACTCACTATGTTTTCTTAGTAGTGATCTGATCCCAAGGGTTTCACCATAAATAAAGAAATTGTTAAACTTGTCAAAGTAATCCAAAGTTGGAGACTAGTATTTATACCAGAACTACATTGATATTAGAGTTTATGGATCAGAATTACCTCCTTACAAGTTGCTAGTATTTGTACCAGTTAGAACATTTGTATTAGAATAGACTAGGCAAATGCTAAATATGGATGAAATGCATTTTGTCTCCTACAAGAAGAAAGAACAGTTCAAACTGAAGGCTCATATAGGGCCCTATATTATCAACACTAGAGCTGCAGCAAAGGAAGTGGATTCTATTTTGATTCAGATGAAATTCAAGCTTAGTTTCTCTTGGTCCTATGATACCCTAGGTATCATTTCTAAGCTCAGACTGGAACATAAGAGTACCTCTTATGCACACACACCAAGGCCTAAAATTGAACAATAGGCTAACCAAGAGGAATGGACAAAGGGTACTTCATAGGAAGTTGAAGAACAACTGGTTAGATAATCATCCATGCGGAAACCTCTTCCCAAGGAAAAGGAGGGAAAAAGGGAAAGGGAAACCATGTCCCCTACTGATTCTAACAATCAAGAGGCAGTGTTTATTTTTTTTTAAAGGACAAAGAAGGACCCAAACACTGCTCAAAAATTAGATCCTCGGGTCAATCCTTGGTTTAAGCCTCAAATAATTACTATCTAAGATGAAACTTCAGAGGAAAGGGACACACAACAAACAACCACAGTGATTTTGTCAGGAACTCCTATGACTTCTACTCAAATAGAAGAAATAGGACAGTAACCTATTGCAGAAACAATAGTCTAGTCTCCAGTATCATCCAGTTCCCAAATTTCAACTCAGCAGAGTATATTTTCAAGATATAGGGAGATAAAATTGAAGAATGAAGCTTTGAAGGCTTCCACCTACTCTGAATTTTGGAAACAAACAACTAAAACCCAGCACAGATTACTCTCCACATTTGATTCAGAGAAAGGACAGTTCCAAATGACCTTCATGGAACCTTTAGTGCCAACTCCCAGGAGTGTTGAAGACTACAAAGCCTCCATTTTCTCAATAGATACCAAGAAAATACATGAAATATATCAAATCGATTTACACAAGAAAACAGGGGAGCTGATTTTTTCAACACTTACCAGTTCAGCCATGCTTGCTTCAAAATTACAGTCGTCTTTGAATAACATGAATTCTCAGTTAAAGATTGAGAAGATGTTGCCATTTGTTAAGGACAACAAGATCAAATATCTAGAAGATTTGATCATAAAAATAGGACATGACCCTAAGGATATCAAAGCAGAAGAAGAGCTCATACAGAGCAAGGAGGAAGACATTCAATAATTGAGGAAGAAACTAAAGCTACCCTCCACAAAACATCCTCAAGCTAAAGAAGTTGCCAATATAGAAATGTAGAAAGAAAAACTATTTACTATAGTGGTTTAGCAGAATGCACAGATACAAAAGATGGAGCAGGGAATGGAAGCATTGTTGAAAGAAAAAGAACAGTGTTAAGCAGCAAGATCATCTACATCAGGCACAAGTATAGTAGCAAAAACTTTAGCAAATACCACAGCTTCAAAGTCTATAGAAGAGCTTACCAGAGCTCTAGATGAATTTTCATCAATTCAGGCCGAGAATGAGAAGTTATCAGCAGCATTAACTTAGATGGAGAAGAATAAGATTAAAAATGACAATGCATATTTGTCAAAAATGCAGAAAAAATACAAGCTCATCCACCAGATACAGAAATACGAGGACCAGTATTTTGCCATTCAGATGTTGGCAGAGGCTAAGAACGGTATTTGGCAAAATATAAATGTCAACATAACAGATATGTGGCCTTCAATTCAGATTACTTTTGAGCAAGAAGAACTTGTGCAAAGATTCAAAACAGAAAAACATAACACAAAGGCAGATTTGGAGCATAGACCGGAAGAGGCACAAAAGATTATCAAGTTGTTTAATGCTAAGACCATGTAGGAACTAGAAGACCTAAACATTCTAGACAGGACAACAACATTCATGGAGGTTAAGAGGGTCTTAAAAAGAAAGAATTTGATGATACAACTGGAGAACAAATGTAAATACCTTGAGCTGCAGGTCAAGAGGTTGAACAGAAAATTCACATTGCTACAAGAAAAGGTTTTGCCTACTATGAGGAATTTTAATAGAAAATTGATCCCATTAGAAAACTATCAAGAACAGATATGCAACATAGATGTTGATGCTTCCAAATTTGTAAAGATTAAAGGAGTTATTAGTGGAGAAGCATTCATAAAGGGAATACAATTTGATTTGAATATTCAACATGAAATCCACCACCTTTTTGCTAATAAGCCAACTTTTGACACTTACACCAAGGTGGATGAAAGGTTCAGAAATATGATTAACTTTTGTATCCCAAGTGAAGAAAGGTGGGACTGATTACTAGAGTTGATCTAGTGAAGTGTAACTAAAGCACGGAATTTTCAACATCATAGGAACAACATTTATAGTGAAATAGCTATAGTCATCACCAGATTCCTACATAGCCTCAACAGCGCAGCAAATTTTCAGCAAATTTTCCCTATTTTTCTTCTTTTATATCTAAAATATTTGTGTCTTTAATAGATATTATTTTGCAAATATATCTCATTTTGAAATCCGATCTGAGATGTAATAGTTTTCTATAAATATTCAGAAATAAGACTTAGAAAAGGTTGGAACTTGTACAAAGAAAGCAAACCTTTTGACGTAAGTTGTGCATATACTGAAGTGATCAATTTCATTAATACAGAAAGTTTGTTCTAGGATTCCTGTGTCAGGAAATTGGTGATGTCCCCTCTCATGTGAAATTGTTATTTTCCCAGGTTTTCATATGTTTTTATGCCTCTATTGTTTAAAGAAGACTAAGGGCTGAATTTGTTTAAATACACTCTGCTCTGGATTATAAACAATATTTATGATGAGTGATTGGAGGCTTCCACAATTTGTCATATTGTTAGAGATTTTCGGAATAACATTGTGTAACATGTGTGATATGTCCAATGTTTCGGATGGTAACTCCATCCATCATCACGGACCGCAGAGAGTCTTATGGGTAAATGAGTGCAAGTATAGAATTCATCCTAGCATGCATTATATTTAATTGAATCTAAATGTTTTCATCCCATTCACTCCACAAATGCTCTAAAGATCCAAAATATTCCCTACCTTGCCCTGTTACACATGTTCTATCATTTTTTTATTTGATCACCCCAAGGCTCATGACTCCATGACCAATGAACTTTCCCTGCAATTTTCAACAAAATCTTTGAAAAAGCCAAACTCGGAACTCAATAACTAGCCTAATATCTTAAAACAACAAATCTAAATCATATAGAGAGATCCCTCTCTGAAGATGGAAGGGCTAGATCCCAGCTTTGCAAGTGGTTTTGTGGTTACCTCTAGGTTTCTCTCTACGGCCTTGGGAAATTATGGAGTGATAACAGGAACGATGATTTTGGCCTGCAGTAATTTCCTTACTCCCTTCTCAATGGATGGGAGTAGAAGAGGGTTGATCTGTCTAAGTTTTTGCTTGTATGGTTTCACCCCATTATTCAAAGGAACCTTATGTTGAATAATATTAGTATCAAACATTTTTAAATCATCATACGACCAAGCAAACACATCCCTATAATCTCTAAAAACGTTCATATACTTTTTCTTGTACTTATGGGAAATTCCTTTTGCCAGCTTGATTATCCGGGGCTCCTCTTCTAAATCGATGTTTTCATCCTCCACCTGTTCTTCAATTTATTGTTCGATTTGTTTGGTAGCTACATCATTTCAGTTAAACAATCTTTCTAAGGGAACCAAACCCTAGGGAATAGTATGACCCTTCAAGTGTAAAACCTTATGCCCGCCAATGGTTTCTTCCCAACCACCCTGCTACTCATCTATCATCTTCTTGTCCCCTTGGTCAATTACTGAATTTGAGAACTCCCAAATAACTTCCATGAAGTGTTTGATATGCTCCTTATCTTCAAACACTTGCCAATGTCTGACATTATCTAGTACTGAGGGCCTATATCTGACTTCAACCTCGAACCTGAGAAGTGGATTTTGAGGTGGTTTAAAATTGTTGGCAGCTATGGCCAAGGAGTCATCCATTCGATTTCTTTCTCTGGGAAATAATTGAATGTTGAAGGCTAAGAAAAATTTATCAATCAGATCCCATAACTCATTACGGTAAGCCTTCAATCTATGATGCTTGGTTTGGCACTGATTTCTAATTTGTTTCACTACCAACTCTGAATCTCCAAACACAGCTAAGCACTCAATGTTCAAATTTTTTGCAACTTGTAGGACCAAAAGTAAAGCTTCATACTCAGCAATGTTATTAGTGGCCTCAAATTCCAATTTAATAGAGAGAGGGATCAAACTGCCTTTTGGGGATATCAACAACACACCTGCCCCATTTCCTTCCTTCGTATAAGCACCATCAAAATATAACTTCCACACCTTACCACAATCTAGTAACTGTTGGTCTAGTTGGACATAATGTTACACATGTATCTCTCCTAGGATTGGATCATCTTCCTCTAATAACAAGCAAGAGAACTCTCTTTTTTTTACCATACACAGGGTTGTTATTCGAACAATCAGCTCTCGTAACTGTCTTAACAAACCTTGATTCTCTAAACAATCGTTTTTTTTCCTCCACCAAATATAGGGATGGTAGCATAAGTCAAATCTAGTTTGATGGACCCTCCAATCTTGGACCCCCATGACTTGGAAAAGAGCATACCAAACCTTGCAGGGATGTCAGCCACTACAATATCCATCACTACACTTTTTAAAGGGAATCTAAGCCAAATTTACCACTAAATATTTAATCCTAACTAGACACTTTACCCTTTTGGAGTCAAAGGAATACAGGTCTTTCTATGGTTTGGTTATTTGCAGCCCCAGTTGCTCCATGATAGATAAAGGCATCAGGTTATGGGAAGCACTTGAATCTAGCATGCAGTTATGTAGCAGAAGGTCATGTACTACTAAGGTAACATAAAAAGGGGAGGTGAAAGGGTCTTATTCTTCAATGTGGGGTCTAAATACAACCATAGGCCTTTCTTCCTGGAGATTAAAACTATTGTGTAGGGGGACCATGGTGGATGGACACATAAACTGAGAAACATGAGGTTTATAAGTGGGTTGTTTTAACAATTCAATCAGTTGGACAAAGATTTTGACCTTTTGAAGCTCTTTTTGGAGATTAAAGACGGAAATACTGCTCTTAGCTATGACAACCTCAACGAGCCATTTTTCCTTATCACGGAATGGTTTGGGTGGCAAGGTTGATTTTTCTTCTTTAGAAGCTTCGAGCTTATGCAAGATTGGATCTAAGGACTGTTCTTTGGGTAAGATTGAGTCTAAAGGCTTGTTTCCCTTTTCTCCTAGTTTAGGAGAGTTTTGGGGAGAGGGATCTTCATTTTGGTCCTACATTCTAGTTCTCTTTCTAGAAGATCTGAGATCATATTTCTTGTGCAGTTGGGCTTGCATGAAGTCAGCAAACTAACTACAATAATCATCAACCTCACCATCATCCAATGGTGCATCTAAATCATTCCCTCTTTCCTCATGTACTTCAGCATCATATTCCTCATCGCAAAAAGAAGAGAATAGATTTTATTGAACCTCGTTGGCTTCTTGTATCTGTTCCTCTAGATCATCCTCTAGGTACAATGGGGGTTGAATGTGGTATTGTTGCTCTTTTCTCTCCCTTTTCAAAATTCACAAGGGAGGTCTCCTGTACTAAGGGTTGAACCCTTGATTAGGGGCTTGTGGATTTTGTCAGGGAGGATTCTTATTTTCTAGCTCCAACTTCACGATCTTTTTTTTTTAGTAGGTAAGTACCCACAAGGGATTTGAACCAGTGACCTATCGCAAGGAGTGCCTTAACAGTGCACCCATTCACCATCAATAAAAGCTCTGTGGGCTCCAACTTCACGATCTTATTAGGCAGGTTTCTTATCAATTTATTCATTTCCTCTAGTTTCAGTTCTTGGTTCTCTTTCCCCTGGCTTGAGGAATTGGCTTCCTCTTTTCCTCTCATCCTTTCTCCATGATCAATTCTACCTCTCAACTTCCCGGTAGAGGTAAAGTTTGCTTCAACCTCTAAAGCATCTATTTGAATCTAGTCCAGAGTACGAGACTTCCTCTCCCTAAGTGTGAAACCAAACTTTGGTTCAAAATCCCCAGCAAAAACTACATTATCAATGGCCTGTGAAGGTTTGATTTTGGCGGGAATACTATTATACAATTTATTGAACCTCTTTATTAATTTTGACACGTCTTCATTGTGTTTCTTCTTCATGGCATTGAATTTAGTGAGGATGTAACCATGATCTTTCTCCCTCCTCCCCTCCCCCCATTTCTGCATAAAATAATTTCCCATCTCTTCCCAGGTGTCAATGGAAACATCTGGTAGAGATTTGAACCATTTCCTAGCCTCCCCATCTAGAGACTAGACAAAAATCCTCAACACTACATCCAGGTGTTCAAAATTTATATTTTATGCAAAGGCACAAAAAGCTTCTATATGTCTCTGCGCTAAAATGTTATCTTCTCCTAAGAATCTTGGCAATTGCTTGAGATAGTCCTGCGGTATAACACTAAAGGGTTGAGGCAAGTCCAATGGAGCATACTTGTTTAAGAGGAAGCCTGAGACAACCATATGGAGAAAAGGAGGTGGTAATAGGTTTGTTACAGGTCCCCGCAAAGGGGTTAATTCAGAAATAATTGACTGGATTCGAGTTGGGACGTTGTTCACACTTTGCATGAAACTATTCTCAAGGATGTCATTCACCTCTTTTGTTTCAGGGAAGGGATGAAATGAGAAAGGAGTGTTGACAGAGGCTTCTTTCGTCCTAACCCTTGAGAGGGATGTGTTGAATAGTTGACCGCTTTCTAGGGTATATTCCATCACTCTGGAGGGAGAATTGGGATAGTTTATTACGACTTTCTAAGAGATAGAAGAGGATTCTTCAGGAAAGGGGGTGACGGGAACAATAGTGGTTGGGGTTCTTTCCTTCTAGATCCTCCTAGATATTATTCTTTTAGGGTCGGTAACAGTGGGAGTTCTTTGTTGTTAGGTATCTGAGCGGGTATGGGGCCTTTTGAAAGCCAGGGTGATCAAACTGAGATTTAGATAGTGGAGTCACCAAGGTGAGAGATATTCAACCCACACCCTTTTTTCTCACCTCACTTAGGGGTGTACAAATGTCATACCCAGGGAAAATATTCTAATTCAGTCCGCGAAAATAGTGCCAGAAGATATTGTAGTTCCTAGACACAACCCCTAGGTTGAGTAGAGAGTCAGAGACCATTGCCTAGGACATTTTGGTGAGTGCTTTTATATTTGACTGGAAATCCATAGCACACTCAATATTTAATATAGTTTAGAAATAAAATGATTCAAAACCTTCCATAAGAGAGGCAATGCATGAATTTGATGTAAATGCTAATTCACATGAGTGTCAATCTTAAATTCATAGTGGCCAACATGATTTGAATCTGTAGCTTATCATATGTTTTAATATGTATGATAGGAGAGCTAAGTAGAGGATAAACTCGATACATTGGGCTTAAATATCTAAGAATATGGTGCATAAAAATCTAGAGCGAAATAGAAGGGGCAGAGATGTTAATGGGATGCAAATATACATGAAGCACGTTTAAGGACCTAGTTTTTGTATCCATACAGGTGTAACTCATCAACATTTGATTTAAACGAATCAATAAATTCATGAAAACATGTCCAACAGCTACTATTACATGCAGTCTGAGAAGAATATTGAACACATATGGAAACACATAGAGAATAATACACTCTACAAACTCAAATGAGTTGGAATCACCAAAAAGTTTGCATTAATCTCCCATGAAGCATACATTTATCAAAATCCACAGCACTGTTCATTTGGAAACAAGAAGCCTCTTCAAAATTATGAACCCTTTTTCAGTTTCATAAAACTATTCTTATACGGCCTCAAAGAGAGCCTGTTACAAAACATATTCCTTCTTGATTTCACCATAGTGAATAATCATATCAAAACCTCAGTGTTCTCTATGGCACAGTTGTACTAACCGAATACTAACAAATTGACTAGAACAAAATATTTACATAAGAGATGAAAAGTAAAATGTCGTAGTCGACATGATCAGAAATATCTTCAAGCACAGTAGACCGATGGTGGAGGCTGCATCCATGGCTCAATGATTTGAAGAACATGCAATTAACGAATTGCTCACATCGTTGCCACAATGCTGGAGGTGGACGAGGAGCCGTGAAGAATCATTTTTACGTGATCTAATGGTTGACCAAGTCGACGTAGTTTAGCCTGTGATGAAATAGACATTCCCAGCAGTTGAAATTCTCTCTTCATATACTTTACCACAGTCTTCCCTATGGGGGTAGTAGTTTTCTCATGGGACGAACCTGCCTTGATTTTGACCTCGACAAGTCTCTGACTATACTGCTCCCAAGGGGTCAGCTCCCCAAGAAAATCCAAATAGTTGGGTAATCCCGCTAGGACTACCCTTTTGAACTCATCACTGAAGGCGGCCACATCCTTTGTCACTACTTCGAGGCATTCCTCGGCTTTGACTCTGGCCTCCTCTTTTAGGACCACTTTAGATATCTCCATAACGAAACTAACTCTATCTACCACGTCAACAGGCCTTACCTAATTAATTTTCCTTTCATTAACAAACCAAATGAATTTCTTGGCGATCTAAGAGTTCTTCTCGCCCTCCTCTTTAGCAGATAAGATGAAAACTTCATAATCCTTGATCACGATCTTCTGTTCATTCATCAATGTTATGTGCTCCCAGTGGTTTCTCATCTCATCGATGATCTCATCCCATACCAACTGCATAGATTCCAACAGAGACATATTCCCTTTCAGTTTTTCTTTTAGCTCAGAGACATCTTGATTTACCGCCTGCACATTTTTGCTAATAATCTCGATGTTCGTCATAGAAGCCTCCAACAACTTTTCCTTCTAAGCTAGATTTTCATGGGAATCATCCAAATCCTTCTGTACTTTCTTCAGCTCCCCTTCCGAGAGTTGTAGCTCAGTAAGGGTCTTAGTAAGTTGTTAAGTGGGGTTTTGCGGGTCCTCGGGCACAATCACTGCACATACATGAGAGTTTATTTTGTTTGCATCTTTACTACTTACTTCTTGAGGGCTATTATCTCATTTTTCCCTTCAATAAGCTCCTTGGACAGGATCTCCTTTTCTCCTTCAACCTAAGCAATCTCTTGATATTGCACATGCTCACTGCTTGACATCTTCAGCTTGTGCCTTAGCTCCTAAATTTCCTTTTGAGAATGATGAAGGAGAGATTCAACCGTCATCCTATCATCTGGATTCACTCCCAGTTTCACGATCAGCTCCTTGAAACTCTCATTTTGCACTGGCTCTCTCTTGCTTCAACCTGTTCACAACCTTCTCTAGCAACTTCTCAGCTCTGTTGATGGTCATTGCATTCTTATTGAGCTCATTGTATAACATTTCTCCAACCTATTTGCAGAAATTTATTTTATCTTGCAAGGGAACACTTACTAGATCCAACGAAATATCCAAAGCTTTGAACTGGGAGCCTAAAGGCAAAGATTGTGCCAATGGGTGTTGTAGTGAAAAATTCATTTGATTCCGCTCTGAATCCATAACGTCCAGCAGTCTGGTATGATGGGGCACTGAGTGGGATGTCATTTTATGTTGTATCTCATCCCTTGCCTTCTTGTTTCTATCTTCAATGACCTTTCCAGTAGGCCAACTTGACTCAATAGCAGTAGCACCCTCTTTAGCACATAGAACATATACTTCTAAAGTGGATGAGGTTGCAGCTTGAGATGGATCCTCCAAGGTCACTCGGAAACCTGGTTGGTCTGGCCCTGTTTTCAGTAGCCTGGTCTCAAAATATTCTTCTTTAGAATCTTGATTTCTTGCCTTTTTATTTATATGTATGTCCTCCATCTCGGTATCTCTAGCTTGGTCAACGATCCTTTTTGGTGCTTTGTCTGTGGTCACTAGGGTCTCGATCTCCATTTCTGTATTCAAAGGCCATGAATCAAAATTATCTTTCCATTCAATTTCGGGCCTCGGCCCCTGTTCATAATTTGAGGATTTTATCTTTTCTCACCTTCGGCCAATGACACCCTTAGGATCATAATGTCGGATATCCCCCTGGTCAAAATCCATCTTTTTGAGTAAGGCCTCAACTGCTTTGAAGGCCTGCCTTGAATTCACAACAAAAGGCCCCACGGTCTTCCCCAATTTAAAAATATGTCCTTTCTTTGTAGAGACAAAGTGGAGTTGGTCTACATTGAGACTTTGTCTAATGAATTCTAGAGAAAAAAATATCATTGGCATGAGCACAAGTAGGTGATAAGGAGGAATCTCACACGCATAGACCCTTATTTCCATATAATTCTTAAAAAGATACCAAACGCCCACCTTAGTGTCTTTGCTAAGTTGGAGAAGCTCTTTTTGTTGGAGAAGAATTCTAGGTGGAGAGACGTCGTGGATAATCTTATATGCAATGGCCATATAGGTTGATATGAATTGAGTAGCCACCAACGTTTGGTCTCCTCCTCACTGTAACATCCCAACCAAACACTGAATTCCTCTGTTTATTGCGAGTAATCACACTAAGACCCAAACACTCAAACTCGTCAACGTGAGTGTACATGAATAAGTAGAATAACATTGAATAATATCAAAAATAAGACATGGTGGGAAAGTGGTGTAGCTAAAAGCATATGGCTGCAGATAGGTAGGCTGGGATGTCAAACAAGAAAGTAGGCCGCATCATTTGGTGCAGAAACCCCAAGATGGCTTTGTTGGCCATATTCACATCGTCCTCCTTAATAAACATGAAATTAAAGATAGGATGGGCTGAATGGGTTCAGTGAAGAGAGTGACTCAGAAGTTATTGTAGAATTGAGGCTTCTGTGATCAGTCATATTTATAAGAAGAGCTTCAGCGTAAATCACATGAAAAAGACATTTGTCGACGCATTTCGAATCAACTAGTGTGGTTCATCATCAGGACAAGTTGAAGAAACAGATCAGGCTTGGCAAATTAAATAGACTGAGCAGAGACTCCAACGGCTACATAATGGCTATTTTTGACTCTAGGACCACATAACGGCTATTTTTGACTCTAGGACCCAGGCTAAAGTTACATCAATAAATTTAATATTATTATTATTTTTATAATATTAAGATTAATGTCCACATGGGGTAGCCCAAGCGGCAAGGGCCGTGGAAATGAAGTCTCACCGAACCGGAAGTCTTGGGTTCAAATCTTGGGCTACCCTTCCCCCGTTGAGGGGTACATAATGGACATGTAAATCGGAAGAGTCCCGCCCCAGCTTACAAAAAAAAAATATTAAGATTAATAATATATTATTTTATTTCTTGAATTAAACAAAATTAGGTACTTATGAATAGTATCATAAGTAATTTATTTAAATAAATAACGTTAGAATAAAACTAATGGTTATTGAAAATTAATATTTGCGTGAATGAATTCTTTTAAAGAAATAAATAGGGTTGCATAAATAAAATCTATTCTTATTCCAAAAATAATAATAATAGGATGTTAGGATTAAATAGGAATAAATGAATAAAAATATCATGTTAATGGTAATAAGTTATTAAATTATTTTGGTTCGAAACGCGTCGACAAATGTCTTTTTCATGTGATTTACATTGAAGCTCTTCTTATAAAGACTCGGAAGTTATCGAGTAGAGGCAAAGATTGCAAGCCCAGGACCAGGAATTTTTGCAAGAAGGATTGCAGCTTGTCCGCTGGAAAGGTAACATAGTGATAGACTAGGGTGACATCATTGAACGAATTCAGCTCAGGAGAGGTGGGGTAAACTAGAGCCTTTTGGATTAATTATGGACTTACTTCGAGTATTTTGGCCCCAGAGGAAGAAATGAAGTAGTTTTTCTCGTCAATGTACGTTGTAGTCAACCAGGAGACGAATTCAGGGAAATAATGTACAAAAAGTGTGACTTGATAATATAGACCAGAGTCGACTACCCGAAAGGTGTCTTTCCCCGTGACATGATTCCCCAATAGGTAAAAACAAAGGTCGGCGAGGTGGTAGGCACAGACCGGGTCGTCAATTTGGGCCTCTGTGTCCATGAGGTGTTTGAGGTTGGAAGAGGATTTGACTTCACAGGTTTTCGGGATTTTAGGTGTCGTCTTCTTCATTTTACGAGCATATAAACAAATTATAAGTGCTTATGGATGATAGGTTGCCTGGATTCCATAGATGTGGCTGAAAACGACATCAGGAATAGGGCTCTAGGTGGTCCGAGTGCTTGAACGGGCTCTTGTGCAGGCAACCGACTAGGGGGAGTGCGCAAGGGCACTGGAGAGTGAATTTTGGGAATATGAGGCAGGAAAGGGTCATTTTATATTAGGAGGGGCAATGATCGGATGGCGTGAGGCGACGTTAGAAAAGGAGAGACGAGTGGCACAAGGATTAGACAAGAGCGGGAGACAGGTGGACGAGAGCGGGGCTACCAAATTACCATTTACCGTAAATACAATGCTCGCTTGAAAAAAGGCGTCATTGGCTTGGCCCACCTGGCATGTTGTCCCCACCATTCTCTGGCAGTTCGACTAGTAGGGTAATTCCCTAATTCACCCCCTAGGATGGATCTAGACCGTCATATCAAGATATGACTTTTCAACTTCGGGGGGTTCATGCTGGGTATCTTCCGCACAAGCTAAGCCCTTCGATCTGATTCGAGGGCGCGATTGGTCGGAGATGAATGGTGATTAGCTCGAATAATTGTCTAACTTTTAACGAGTCATTATGCCTGTGTAAATCTGCTTTCCCCTTGCTTTTTTGTTCGGTTAGGAGCCCAATGGGTACCATGTTGTGTTTCCAATCCTTCCACTTGAGTAATCGGCTTCAACATTTTTCCCCCCAATTATGCTTTGGCGAAATTTTGATTTCTAAAGCCATACCGATGACCTTTTGTTTCCTTTGAAAACTTCAGAAGTGTGACAACCAACTAGATTACATCCTTTTCTTACCTCTTCTCACATAAACATCCATGTGTGGGAATCATATTTTCCCACCTCCTGCCCACAACATCCTCTATGTGTTTGGGTTTGCATTCACTTTGGGATTTTTTGCATGAGTAATCATGTAGGGAGGCATATTTATATTTACTTGATGATATGTTGGTTGAACTGGCTTTATGATTACACTTAATAATAGCTTCGTCATATGCATGGTAGAGTAGGATGCATTACATGATGGTTTTTGCATTGGAAATAACATCATATGACATTTCTCATGGTAGGTAGATGCATATCTGCATGTTTTATTTTCTGTTGATTTATGGCCTAACATATAGCATGTGAAATAATGAGATGTCGCAAAAGCATGCTCTTGTTTTTTCATCTATTAAATGTGTAGGTGACAGGTCTATGATAACCAAGAGATTGTTGAAGTTCTCATGACCTCCCATTCGAGTAGGTTCGCCCACTTCTTCGAGAGATCATGTCCCATATGGAGCTTCTTTGATCCTTTCCCCACCTTGTTTAGCTTAAGAAAATCATTGGTTGTTAAACCCTTACCTCCTAACCTAGGCTCGTTCCACTTGGGCCTGTGTGGTCCCGTTCGTTGGGAAAGAGAATTCTTCAAGAACCATTTGGGATACCAATTTCAATAAGGATTTTAGGGATTGGGAAACTCTTTCACAAGTCATATTCCCTAAACCTAACCCTCAAATCCTCCCATCCTTCTTCTAGAAGACATTGTACCCTGCTTACAAAGGAAGCAAGCTCTATCCTTCAACTATTCTGGAAAGGGATCATTTGGGTCACTCTATATCCACTCATTGGTTTATCCTTCATTGGTGAATCCATAATATACCGAGTCTCCTCCCATCGGTGAAAGTCCATAAATAATAGGGAGCCTTAGTTGAGGTCATAGGTTCATTTGTTTCCCTTGGTATCGCATTTGCCCTTTAGGTCCCCTGCTAGTTTGAGCGTAACAGGACTCATTGTAACAAAAGAAAATATTTATTTTTTTCAAGAAAAAGCCATTTATTCCTCTTAGACCAAGTCAACCCCAGTCAAGGGGAAGTCAGCCTAAAGGAGGGTTATTTGACCCCTCAAGAAGGCTATATATAGAAGGGGCTTGACTCATTTGTGACACACATCCAAGACAAGTTTGATCTGCAATAGCGAAGGAGAAGAAAGAGCTGGAAGGACGAAAGAATGAAGAAGAAAGCAAATTTTCTTGTGTTTATCTCTTTTTCTATCCAAATGTGTGAATCTGTTAGGGTTTTTTGTAGCTTCCAGTTGTAGAAGGCCGAAATTGTTGAAAAAGTAGCAAGAAAGTCTCAATTTTGATTTTTGCCTTAATTAAAATTGAGAAAATTTGAATTTCCACATTAACCGATAACTTGGAGGAGTTAACTAAGGTGACACAGCACTTGTCACTCAGTTAAGAACAATCAATTCGAGTTAATGAGTTGAAGTTCAATTTGCTTGAGTTGATTCCTAAAAAAAGGAGGCTAGCTCATTATTTCGAGTTAGGGACATGAAGTTCAGTTGTGTGTAGTGGGTTCCTAAATTTTAGGAGCCTAGGTTGAGTTAATTTTAGTTGTAGCAATTTAATTCAGTTAAAGTGAGTTATGGTCAGATAAACTAATTCTAATCATTGGAGGAACTAGCGGAAGGTCAAGTCGTGGAAGTGGAACTTAAACCACACTCAATGATCAACCGGATAAATGATAAATCAGCCTAAATTAGATCATGCATGCAGAGAATTCGAGTTACCCAGCTGAGATGGAGATTTCAAGGCAGTGTACTGTCAGTTGTAGACTATTCTAAAGTGTACATATGGTTCATGCAGTCAGAGGAAGACACTAGAAGAATTGCACAATCCAGATGAGGGAATTTCCTAATTAATAGGGGCCTCATTCCCAGAGAAACAACGCAAGGAAATGGGAGCTTGGAGAGCTTGAAAATTGGTTAATAGTTGGCCAAGTTTAGTCAGTTAGGCAAAGAGATAGACTATACACTTGCAGGTGTGCTCAGGGTTGAGCAAGCATTGTATTTCTTCTCTATTCTCTGATTAATGCAATAAATATAGTAAGGGGTTTTGAGCAGTTTCTTCCCCCTAGATAAATCTCTATGTATGTGTGATGTTTCCTTTTGCATGTCAATGATTCTTGTTTTAGATGGTGAATTAACTTCCGTAGATCAGTAGAGTAGCTTCAAGTCTTATGATTTAGTAAATTTCATGAGCAATTTTGAATCCACACATTAATTTCTACAATGGTATCAGAGCTGGAATCATTGTAGAGCAAAGTTTCAACATTTTCATTGCAGAAGATTTGAATTGTGGAAATTTCTGAATCTAATACATCAGAAATCCCTACTACATTATCTGGTCTATTATCTCCTACTTGTTCATTCCATTAACAAGTTATTTATTAATATAAATACTAAAATAAACACAAATGCAGCCTTCACACATATACAGACCAACGATTAAAATAAAATGAGACAACACAAGGGCCACCGTTATTTTTGGACGATCGTCCCCGGAAAAACCCAATGCGAGAAAACCGGTGTAGCAGATATGACGGTTTTATTATTATGCAGTTTCTGAATACAGCTAGGGTGCCAGAAATGGCTCACCCTTCAAAGATTTTCCTTGGCAGAAGTACCTCTCTTCGGAGACAGATATTTTGGTTGTCCAGTAACCAGATGATTGATCCCACATAAACTTAGACAGTTCCTTAGCTGGATAGCGAAAGATGCTCCAAGCTTCTCTCTGGCACTGCGTCACCCTCTAGGGACTGCATCACCCTCTACGGCTCTGCATCTACCTCTCAGCTCCTAATCTGCCCCATAAAAATTCCTCAGCAATACCTCATCATCCCTGCGTCAACTCTGCTAGCCTATGTTGCCTCTACGTTAGCTCTGCTAGCTTATGTTGCCTCTGCATCAGCCTCTTGGCCCTCTCCATCACCTACACTAGCCTCCTCAGCCTCTGCGTCAGCCTTCCTAGGCTCTGCGTTGTCTCTCTAACACTTTCTCTGCATCTCTGATATGTATTCTCGAGCTTCTGTAGAACTGCCCCTCGCTGCAACAAATAACTAACTTTATTTCTCAGCAAACCCTGCCCCATAAAATCAAATTCTTGATCAACTTGGTGTGTTTCCAATTGACCCTCAAACCTCCTCTTATGACGATTCAACGGCCGATATTAAGTCTCTAATCAACGGCTAAGATTAGATTTGGATTGATCCTCATTATTTAGAACTTTCTCACCCATATTATATTAATACACATTAATATTTTAGTTTCCCTAAGTTTAGACTTAGGGTCTCATTAAAAATATTAATTATTTTAATATCTCTCCATCCCAGTGGAATTTCCCCAAACTATTTCTGGGTCTTGGAGAACTTATGTGCCTTAGCCTCTCCACCAATTTTCATGGCTAGAGCACATCTGATGCTACCAAAAATCAACACAAATTTGGAGATCAATGTTGTAGGTTTTCTTTAGGACTGAGAAGATGGCTTTCAATGGACTCAAGCTCGAGCATGCCTTGAAAGGCACCTCAAACTTTGTTGCATGGAAGGTATACATGGAGGCAGTATTAGATGATAATGGGTTTCTAGAATACATCAAGACAGATGTAGTGAAACACCAAGCATCTGATGCCTAGAATCTTGCTCAGTGGAAGAAGGATGTGGCCAAAGTGAGGAGAATCATATTGGAAGGAGTTCGGGATCATATTGTCTTGAATCTCCACGGAAAAGAGACTTTGTTCATGATGTGGAAAACACTAACAGAATTGTTCAAGAACAATAGTGACCACAGGAAGTTGGCACTCAAGGACAAGCTTCGAAGTATCAAGATGAAAAGAATTACACAATTCCGCAGTACTTGAGTGAGTTTACACAGTGTCGTGATGAGCTTGGCAGGGACGTGTTAATGTATTTGAAGAAGACTTGGTAGCTCTAGCCCTTTTTGGCCTTCCCAGGAGTTGGCATAGCTATCAAGGTTCGGTAAATGGTAGAGAAAAACTACTGAGTTGGTAGCAATTATGCTATGATCTAGTGTAGGAAGAAATAAGCAGGAATACCAGAGATGGGACCTCTTCCAAAGAAGAGCCTGAGGACTTTGCATTAGTCAGAAAGGGAACTAAGGCCAACGGGAAGACGTCCCAAGGTGAGGCTCATTCTAGCCAAGAGGGCAAGCAGAAATATTTGTCGAAAATCAAGTGTTTTCACTATCGTGAATTCGAGCACTATGCCATGAAGTGTCCACAAAAGAAGGCAAGCAAGAAGGAGCCTGTAGTAGCAGCAGCACGTGAAGCTTTGGCTTCACAATTCAAGCTTCATTTTACTCTCATTACATCCATGGCCAGCACAGTGATCAGAAGTGTGTGGTATCTTGATAGCGGTGCATCGTTCCATATGACAGGGAATAGAGATCTTTTCAATGACTTGGAGGAGAAAAATCTCCATATCAACATTGAGTTTGGAGACAATGGAAGGTACACCGCAACTGAGATTAGTATAGTCACCTTTCAGAGGGATTTGGGCTCCCCTCTCAAACTCAAGGATGTGATGTTGTTCCGAGTATAAAGAAGAATCTTGTCTCCATTGCAGTTTTGGAAGACAATGGTTATGATGTGACCTTCAACAAAGGAAAGGCATTCCTGAAACACATATCCACAGGACAAGTGAAGCAAATCGGAGGTCAAGTCAAGAAATTGTATGTACTTGAGGTAGAAGATGCATGCAAAGCCTTGAAGAGCAAGGCAGAGATATGGTTTTTGAGAGGGAGCATATTATACCTCTCAACATGCAGCCTCAAGAAGTTGTGGAGAAGCCACAAATAAAGACGCAGACAGGAGATAGAGTGGAGACATCCAATCAAGCAGAGACCTCCAGCAAGGGGAGAGTTCGAGCCAAGTGGGCAGTGGGATCACATGCAGCGATACCTCCAGAAGTGAGGTGGAGCGATGTAGATCCTTAGTCCAAGAGTTGCAGAGGAGTGTTGACAGCAGAGCAGAAGGCTCAGTAGCAGCACAATTTTTCCAGTAGACAGTTGCAGACACAATTGACTCAGTTTGTTTTTGGATGCTTCTTAGTTGCAGATGTTGCAGTTACAGCAGCAACAGTGAGAGGTGTTACATGCAGCACATTCCACATGTGCATGATTGGGGTAGTTGATAATCCCTTTCTTACTGAGAGGGAGTGTTGAAAATGTAGCTAGAAAGTCTCAATTTTGATTTTTGTCTTAATTAAAATTGAGAAAATTTGAATTTCCACATCAACAGACAACTTGGTGGAGTTAACTGAGGTGACATAGCACTTTTCATTCAATTAAGAACAATCAATTCAAGTTAATGAGTTGAAGTTTAGTTTGATTGGGTTGATTCCTAAAAAATAGTAGTCTAGCTCAGTTAATTCGAGTTAGGAACATGAAGTTCAGTTGTGTGCAATGGGTTCCTAAATTTTTGGAGCCGAGGTTGACTTAATTTTAGTTGCAGCTATTTATTTCAGTTAAATTGAGTTATGGTAGGTTAAACTAGTTCTAACTGTTGGAGGAACTAGTGGAAGGTCAAGTTGTGGAAATGGAACTTCAACCACACTTAGTGATCAACCAGATAACTAATAGATCAGCCCAAATTAGATCATTCATGCAGAGAATTCGAGTTACCTAATTGAGATGGATATTTTAAGGCAATGTACTATCATTTGTATACTATTATGAAGTGTACAAATGGTGCATGCAGTCATAAGAAGACAATAGAAGAATTGTGCAATCGAGATGAGGGAACTTCCTAATTAATAAGGGCCTCAACGCAAGGAAATAAGGAACTTGGAGGGTTTGAAAATTGGCCAAGTGTTGGCCAGGTTCATTCAGTCAGGCAGAGAGATAGACTATACACTTGCAGGGTGTACTCAAGCTTGAGCAAGCATTGTATTTCTTCTTTATTATCTGATTAATGCAATACAGATAGTAAGAGGTTTTGAGTAGTTTCTTTCCCCTAGATAAATCTTTGTGTATGTGTGATGTTTCCTTTTGCATGTCAACGATTCTTGTTTTAGATGGTGAATTTACTTTCGTTGATCAGTAGAGTAGCTTCAAGTCTTGTGATTTAATAAACTTCATGAGCAGTTTTGAATCTACACGTTAATTTCTACATAAATTTTGAGGAGACGTTGCAGGGCTGAAATTCTACAGTGAAGCTACAGAGGGTCTAAGTCTTGAAGTTGCCTTGGAGAGATCCTGTTGGGGGAATGACTTGGTGCTTGGGAGGATTTTTGATCCGGATTTAAACATGAACGCAACAAATTATAGAGATGTCCATAAACACAGAGATGCAGTGGAAATAATACTTCATTTCATTAATGTAAAAGATTGAAATATGCTTACAAACAGGAATGGAAATAAACCAGCTAGGGCGATGGTAGCTTATCTCTGAGAAGAGATGTGGTGGCTACATGTCTCTGAACTGTCTTACAATAAGGCTTAAGGGCCTTTTTATTGTTGAATAATAAGAGAAAACCCTAAACAACCAAAACCCGAACCCGGGGAGATGTAACACCAAGAGTTTGTGGGCCCTGTTGGGGTGAGTTGGACAGCCAACTTCCCGGGGTCGCGAATTGGTCATATTATCTCTGTTTCACACGCATGATAGCCCGTTGGAAATATCTCTCCGAGTAATATTATGGAAAAGATGATTTTCAACATAAAATCGTTGGGTAGATTTCCCAAAAAACGTCGTTTAGGGCCTCAAAACGGCTCCGAAAGTTTAGGACCCGAAAAACTGCTAAAAATAGTAAACTGTGCTATAATTAAGGAAACTGAAAAATTGAAAGAAGCACTGGTGGGGATCCAAGTGGAATTAGTGGGTGGACACCAATATCCACCTGGATCATTCCTCCCCCCTTAGGAAGCAATGGTCCCCATTGCATTGAGTTCCTCCATGAGATGAGGGAACTTTTACTGAACTTGGTCCCTGGTGAGCCATTTGCCCTTGTGAAAGAGTTGGCCTGCTTTGACAACTCGATACAGTTGGATATTCTGCTAGTGAGTATGCTTGATTTGTGTGTCCATGATCCGATCAGTTGCAGCTTGTTCCATGCAATCTGGATTTAACTTTGTGGGTGTGAGTTATTCTGCAATGTCGGATGTGTCTAGTAATGGTGGAAAGTATGGCCGAAGGTAGTCCACATTGAACACTGGGTGCAGGCCAAGGAATGGGAGAATGCTGAGCTCAAATGCATTGTCTCCCACAACCTTGGTAATGGTGTAAGGACCATATCGAAGTGGTCTGAGTTTCTGATAGGCTCCAGTAAGGCGTTCCTTTTGCAAATGCAACCGGACTTTGTCGCCCACCTGAAACTTATGTGGCACCTGATGTTGATCATGTCGTTGCTTGTACTTGGCATTTGATATCTCCAGAATGTCATGGAACTACTGGTGAATATGTTGGATGTGCTCAATGAAGCTAGTTGCCTTATCTGTTTCAGACTAGACATGAGCCGAATCTGCTTGAGTAGCTGCAAATGGCATGGCGACATCAATCAGACATAATCGCTGGAATCCCAAGCCCACCTAAAAAAGGTTGTGGCCAGTCGAGCTGTGGAGAGCCTAGTTGTAGTTGTGTTGAACATAGGGGAGGCTCTCATCCCATGTGCGTGGATTCTTTGAGTTGTACATGCGCAGAATGTGTATTGACGACTTCTGTCTGGCCATCAGTTTGAGGATGGAAGGTTGTGGACTTAGTGAGTTTAGTGTCCAGCATCAACCAGAGACTGGACCAAAAGGTACTGAGGAACCTGCTATCCCGATCTGTGATGATAGACTGTGGGATCCCAAAGTGTACCCACACTCGTTCAAAAAAGAGTTTAGCAATGGATTCTGCTGTGATATTCTTCTTGCAGACCGCCATAATGGCCATCTTCGAGAACCTGTCGACAACCACAAAAACAATCATTTCCATGCTTAGTGGAAGGAAGACCTGACATGTAATCCATGGAGATGGATTCCCAAGGTCGACTAGGGTAGGTAGCGGGGCATAGAGGCCTTGCTTCTTGATGGTCGGTTTGGCAATGGCACAGGAAGTACATGATCTAATGTACTTCCCGACATCATGTCGAAGATTCGGCCAATAGAAATAATTTTGCAGTACTGCCACATTTTGTCAACCCCAAAATGCCCAACAGCCCCACTATAGTGTGCCTCCCAAATCATCTTGGCACGCTCGCTTGAAGGAACACAAAGGTGACCCAAGTGGCATAACAGGGCATCCTGGAGGTGAAAATCTAGAACATGCTGACCCTCCAAGAGTCTCTGGTATGTGTGGCCGAATTGTGGGTCGCTTTTGTAGAGCAGTGGCCAATCAGAAGTCTCATGCCCACAAGAGTTGAGCACGGTGGTTAACGCCATGATCAGTGGTCGACTGAGGCAATCTGCAACATTATTGGTGCTGCCCTTCTTATACTTGATATTCAAATAGAACTGTTGTAGGTATGTTGACCACTTCTAATGGTGATCATTCTACAATTTCCCTTGGATCTGTATGAATTGGAGGGCTCGGTGGTCTGTGTGGATGACCGTTTC
Source organism: Pinus taeda (assembly GCA_000404065.3). Taxonomy (NCBI): domain Eukaryota; kingdom Viridiplantae; phylum Streptophyta; class Pinopsida; order Pinales; family Pinaceae; genus Pinus; species Pinus taeda. The sequence goes on from APFE031321488.1 coordinate 82,879, forward strand.
CTTCCACAAAATGTAATGCTTCCATTGTCGACAGGCCAGCACAATGGAATACATCTCTTTATCATAAGTGGGATACTTCTAGACTGTGTCTGAAAGTGTTTCACTGTGATATGCCACTGGATGCCTGTGTTGAGTAAGGATTGCCCCAATAGCCTAGTCAGAGGCATCTGTCTCGACCTCAAATGGTTGTTGTAAATCTGGTAACGCGAGCACTGGTGCCATGCAGAGGTGATCTTTCAACTCTATGAATGCCTTCTATTGAGATTCAGACCAAAAGAATTTTTCTTTCGCTCCTCCCTTGGTGACTTGACTCAAGGGCCAACTGATATGAGAAAACCCCAACACGAACTTGCGATAGAAGTTGGCAAGACCTACAAAGTTGCGAGCTCTGTCAGAGTCATTGGAGATGGCCAATCCTGAATGACTTGGATCTTGGCTGGATCCACATGCAACCCCTGTTCATCAATAATGTATCCCAGATACTGAACTTGGGTCATGCCAAAAGTGTATTTCTCCAAATTGGCACATAGCTTGTGTTGCCTCCGTGTTTAGAGAACCTGTCGGATGTGGTGGAGGTGCTCTTCCCAACTCTGGCTAAATATCAGAATGTCATCCAAGTATACCACTACAAATGAGTTGGTGAATGGCCACAAGATGTCATCCATTAGCCTCATGAAGGTTGCAGGAGCATTCGTCAATCCTAAAGGCATAACCAACCATTCGAAAAGGCCCTCCTTGGCATTGAAGGCAGTCTTCCACACATCAGAGGGTTTGATTGGTACCTGGTGATATCCTGAATTCAGATCGATCTTGCTGAAATATTTCACCCCGTTTAGTTGGTCTAGGAGGTCATCAATCCACGAGATCAGGTACCTATTACGGATAGTGATCTTGTTCAGTGCCCGATAGTCAATACAGAGTCTCCAAGTCCCATCCTTCTTTTGTACCAACACGATTGGGCTCCCACAAGGCAATGAACTCGGACGGATGTGACTTTTCTGTAGTCCTGAATCTGCCTCTTGATTTCATCGTTCTCTAGAACGGAGCACGGATAAATTGGTCCATTGGGTAGCGGCACACCTGGGGTCAGATCGATGGAGTGCTTGACCTGACAGTGCAGAGGAACCCCTGCGGGGGAGGTGAAGATGTCCTCGTACTCCTCCACGACCTTGTCCATTTGTAGTTGTCATGCGGAGGGGCCCTGTCTAGAGGCCGTGGCCACCGTCTTCTTCTTTCCTTGAGGGTGTATCATAAGGAAAACAAATTTCCTGGTTTTGGAAATGAGCTTGCTACATTGTTTTGCAGTAACCAAAGAGATGGCGGTAGGCGATGCTACCTTTGGTATCATGTACAACTTATTTCCCAATGTAATAATAACCGCACGGGGCCTTGATTCATACACAGCATGTCGCTTCCACAAGTATGGTTTTCCTAATAATACATCACAAACTTCAAGGGGAGCAATGTTACACAATACCTCATCCATTAAGGGCTTGATGTTGTATGGAAGGCGACATTGCTGGCTCACGCGAAGATCCCGTCCTTGGTGAAGCCACCCGATGGTGTACGATTGTGGATGTGCTATGGTTGGTAAGCCTAACTGCTTCACGACCTCTACTGAAATGAGGTTCTTTTGTCTCCCACTATTGACAATGAACTGTAGTGAGGAGCCCTTTCCCACATCTAGGAGTGGAAGAGATGCTCCTCCTCCTCTGGATCTTCAGGTTCATTTTTCTGGATCTTGGCAGTAGAAATAGTGGTGTTGGGACCCGCATCAATGATCTGCTTCCCTTTGTCATTCCCCTTGTCAAGTTCTGACTCAGAGTCAGAACATGCATCTGATTCTGAAACCTTTAGCTCAGCCACCAACGACTGCTTGGACCGACACTCACTTGTGTTGTGAGTGGAGCTCTTATGGAACTCACACCATTTTCCCGTGTCCTTTTTCAGCTTCGCGACGCTGTTCTTTTCTTGCAGCTTTAGCGGGTCTTATTAGGCTACCCTGCCTTGGCTTTGTCCTTTGTTCTATGGTTTAGGGGCACCTTTCCCTTGCTTTGGATTCGCAGATCCAAAGTCTCGCTTCTTTTGTTTAAACTTCTGCTTGACCTTGATGACATATCAATATGCTGTGTCGAGCGAAGAGATGTTTAGGAATTCTATTTCTTCCTAGATGTACTTGTGTAGGAAGCTGCGGTATTTGAGTATCAAATGTTGCTCCATATCCTTGATACCTAGCTTTGCGTGAAGGGTATGGAAAAGATTGGTGAACTCTGGCACGTCTTGGTCCCTTCCCTGCCGTAGTGTGGTCCACTTTATGTATTCATCCTCATAGCTTCCGACATGGTAGTACTGCTCCTTGATGGCATCCCGGAATGAATTCTAGGTGGGTGCAGCTGAAAATAGTGAGCCGGTACTTTCAT
>APFE031321488.1:110914-167516 GCA_000404065.3 Pinus taeda
AGATGCAGCGGAAATAATACTTCATTTCATTAATGTAAAACACTGAAATATGCTTACAAACAGGAATGGAAATAAACCAGCTAGGGCGATGATAGCTTATCTCTTAGAAGAGATGTGGCGGCTACATGCCTCTGAATTGTCTTACAATGAGGCTCAAGGGCCTTTTTATTATTGAACAATAAGAGAAAACCCTAAACAACCAAAACCCTAACCCGAGGACATGAAACACCAAGAGTTTGTGGGCCCCGTTGGGGTGAGTTGGACAGCAACTTCCCGGGGTCGCGAATTGGTCATATTATCTCCGTTTGACGTGCATGATAGCCCGTTGGAAAGATCTCTCCGAGGACTACAATGGAAAAGGTGATTTTAAACAAAAAATTGCTAGTGGTAGATTTCCCAAAAAACGTCGTTTAGGGCCTCAAAATGGCTCTGGAAGTTTAGGACCCGAAAAACTGCTAAAAATAGTAAACTGTGCTATAATTAAGGAAACTGAAAAACTGAAAGAAGCACTGGTGGGGATCCAAGTGGAGTTAGCGGGTGGCCACCAATATCCATCTGGATCAATTTTGGGCTTTGGTCTTTGGATCTTGGAAGTCTCATTGTAAGAAGATTTTATAAGAAGAGAAGCATTTTTTTTTGGGTTTTCGCCTTGGAGGGGTTTTTCCCTGGCTTGGAGCCTATATCTTGTGTACTTTGTCTCGTTGTGGTCTTCATTATTTTGGTAATTTCTTGATGAACAAAGAATAATAAGTAATACAAATCCAACTAACATCACAAGTAATTATCAAGGAAAGTCGACAATAATCTGCAAAACCCTTGTTTTCCAAAACAGAATCAGAGCTAAGGTGAAAGAAGGATACTGAAGATCACATCCTAGTTGGCACTATGACAAGGATTATGAAGAAGGGTTTCAAGTTTCTTGGGAATCTTGATATATCCATAAAGGGTTACGTCTTAAAGATAATCTCCAAGCTAGCAAAAGAAGTGATGGATGGAAGTTTATTTTCCGCTTTGTTTGGGACCTTCAAGGACGAGAATGTATGGGTTATTGACAGTGGTGCATCCAGACTAATGGCAAGAGAATGCAGCCAACTCTAGACTTTGTCAAAAGGAATCTCCTCTCATTCAATCGAACTTGGAGACAAGAAGAGCTATCTACTGAAAGGGGTTGGATCTACTTCATTGGAGCTCGAATCTGGTGGAAGTATTCACCTCAACAACATTCTATATGTTCCATGTTTGAATAAAAACTTACTTTCTATTTCTTTTCTAGAGGATAAGTGTGATAGAATTGCTTTTGTTGATCACAAAGTTTTGGTTTGGGGCAAGGACTCTAGTATTGATAATGCTAGGGAGATTGGGATTCGTGAGGGGACATTATATAGACTCTTTACACCTCTATCTCAAGCCCTAGTTCACTTAGATGTGAACCAATCCGAATGGTGGCATAGAAGGTATGGACACCTTCATTGTAAAAAAATTCATCTCTAAATCAAATGGTCAATGGCATCCCCGAATTGAAGGAAGAACATGAAGGGACTTGTAAGGGTTGTTCTCTAGGCAAGAATGTGAAGAAGCCATTTGCAAGAAGTGATACCAAATCTAAGGAAGCTTTAGATCTCAAACACTCTGATGTATATAGTCTTATGGAAGTAAAGTATCTTGGTGGGGATCAATATTATGAGATCTTCATTGATGATTTCTCAAGGAAGACTAGGTTGTACCTTCTCAAGACCAAAGATGAGGTATTACAGAAGTTTCAAGAATTTAAGAATGAAGTGGAGAACCTGACTGAAAGAAATATCAAGATTCTGAGATCCGATAATGGTGGAATATACGTCCAAAGAACTGATAGCATTTGGCAAGGAAGTAGGGATTAAGAGGGAAATAATTGTTCCTCATTATCCTTAACAGAAAGGCGTGGATGAAAAGAAATATAGAACAATTGACGAATGTGTAAGAGACATGCTTCATGATCAAGATCTCTCTCCATTCCTTTTGGGAGAAGCATGTTTGACAGTTGTTCACTTTTAGAACTAAAGTCCTCACAAGATTCTCAACAACATGACTCTAAAAGAAGCATTTATAGGAAAGAAGCTAAATGTGGATCATATTCAAATATTTGGATGTCCTATTTATATTCATATACCAAAGGACAAAAGGAAGAAGTTGGATCCTACCAGTATGAAGGGAATATTTGTTGGGTACACTGCTTCATCAAAAACTTGCAGAATCTATATCAAGGAGGATTGTCGGATTGAAGTAAGAAGGGATGTCATCTTTGATGAAAGTATAGCTTACAAGAAATCAAAGGATGTTCCAGTCGATTCTGATGAAGAAGAGATACCTATCTTTGAGGATATATCAAGGGACAAGGATGGTCAAGATCTGACATCAACTTAAGAATATGTTGAAGGTCCTAGTGAGCCTGTGCAGCAAATACTTGTTCCTGAAAATCGAAAGAGGCCTTCTTGGTTGAGAACTACTCTACAAGAAGCAGAAGGACATACAACAAAGGGTACCTTTAGAAAAAGTAAAAGACTGAAAATATATTCTAGATATGAAGCATATATGATGAAGCTCATTGAAGTTGAACCTTCCTCATATGAAGATGCACCTAAACATCTAAAGTGGAGGAATGTGATGCAGGAAGAATATCAGTCAATGATGAAGAATGATGTCTGGGAAATCGTTCCTAGACCAGGTGAAAAATTAATAGTCACTTCGAAATGGATATATAAGATAAAGCATGTTGTAGATGGGAGCATTGAGAAATACAAAGCAAGGTTTGTGCCAAGAGGCTTCTCACAAAAAGAAGGTATTGATTACGAAGAAACCTTTGCTCCTACAACTAGATATACAACAATTAGATCGCTTGTTTCTTTGGTTGCTACTACGGGATGGAATATCCGTTAAATGGATGTTAATACAACTTTTCTAAACGGGACTATTGATGAAGAGGTTTACATTGAGCAGTCTCAAGGATTCAAAATAAATCAGAGGGAGACTCATGTTTGTAGACTCAAGAAATCTCTATATGGCTTAAAGCAAGCTCCTAGAGCTTGGTATGCAAGAATGGATGCATACCTATTGAGGCTTGGTTTTACCAAGATTTTTGTAGATCCTAACCTATACATCAAGGTGGTCTAGGGTGAACCAATCATCATACTATTGTATGTGGATGGTCTACTTGTTACAGATGTAGAGCATCGAATTTAGGATTGCAAGAAGAAGTTAGCAATTGAGTTTGATATGAAGGATTTGGGGATTATGCATTATTACTTGGGAGTAGAGGTTTGGCATAAGCCACATGAAATATATCTTGGTTAAGGGAAATATGTGATTAATATTTTACATAAATTTGGCATGATGGATAGCAAGCCTATGATGACTCCTATGATTACCAATTTGAAGAAGTTGAAGAGTTTTGATTCTAGTTCGGTGGATCCTACTTGTTACAGACAATTGATTGGGTTCTTGATGTATCTAGTAAACATTAGACCTGACATTTGTTTTGTAGTAAATTTCCTCAATCAGTTTTAGATGGAGCCACAGCATGACCACTGGATAGCTAAAAAACACATCTTCAAATATTTGCGTGGAACTACACACCATTGCCTTCATTATAATGGTAATGAGATTCAACTCATGGGATATACATATTCTGATTGGGGTGGCAGTGAGACAGATGGAAAAATCATAACAGTTGGATGCTTCAACTTAGGATCTTCCATGGTCTCATACATGAGCAGAAAGCAGGACATAGTTTCTTTGAGTAGTGTTGTAGTTGAGTATGTTGCTGCAAGCAGAGTCTGTCGAGAATTTGTTTGGCTCAAGAAGTTATTATTAGATTTGTTTGATGAAATGCTTAGCCCTACTCGCATACATTGTGATAATGAAAGTTGCATAAGATTGACTCAAGACCCTATGTTTCATGCTAGGACAAAGCATATGAATAATAATTATCACTACATCAGAAGATTGGTACAAGATGGGGTCGTGGAGCTACATTATCTACCTACAGGGGAATAGGTAGCAGATATTCTAACAAAAGCATTACCAAACAAGAAGCTTGAGTAGTTGAGTGGTAAGCTTGGTTTTGTGGACATCTCATCCCTAATTGAGAGGGAGTAATGTTGGATAGTTCTTTGCATCATGTGTTATGCACTAGACCAAGATTAACAACCATAAGTCTTAGTGAAGGCCATAAGGAAAGAAGAGAGTCCAAAGGATTGGATAATCATCTTAGATTGGAACTTCCTATGAATTGAAGAGTCCAGGAAAGAAGTTGGAGACTAATACTCTTTGAGGATGAGGTAGGGCACCCAAGATAAGAGTAATCGAAGAGGACCAATATTCTTTGAGGAGTCAAGATTAGAAATCCAAGATAACAATAGTCCGAAAAGGACATACCCAGTGAACATTCAGATTGGGTATGTGCCTTAGAGCTAGTGTGGCAGCTCACGTAAAGCCTCCCAACGTGATGTCTAGTTAAGGCCTTCAACGACAATGTTGGTTGTGATACAAATGCTCGATAGATGGCTTATCAATCTGACTCTTCTTATTAGAATGCTTCAAGTTTGAGATTTCTTGTACTTCGTGATGGGATTATGAATACCTCCCTAGTTAAGAGGGAGTGTTGAAAATTGTAACTAGGTTCGATCTTCATAATGACATTTTGTAAACATGACATTGTATATTTTGTATAAAGAAAGAAAATAATTTTATTTAAAGGGATTTCATGCTCAAGTCTAGGTCAAAAGCATGTTCTTTGTGCTTCTAGGTCTTTCTAGGACAAAGAATAATTTATGCCATGTATTATAGTCCCATTTGGACTCATTGTAACAAAATAAAATATTTATTTTTGTCAAGAAAAAACCATTTATTCCTCCAAGACCAAGTCGGCCCCAATCAAGGAGAAGTCGGCCTAAATGAGGGCTATTTGGCCCCTCAAGAAGGCTATAAATAGGGTCTCTACTCATTTTTGATGCACATCCAAGACAAGTTTGATTTGAAATAGCGAAGGAGAAGAAAGAGCTAGAAGGACAAAGGAAGGAAGAAGAAAGTGAAGTTTCTTGGGTTTATATATTTTTCTACCCACATGTGAAGTTTCTAGGGTTTTTGTGTAGTTGCTAGTTGTAGTAGGCCGAAATTGTAGGGCCGAAATTCTAGAGCAAAGTTGCAGAAGGTCAAAGTCTTGAAGCTGCCTTCGAGGGATCCTATTGGGAGGCTGACTTGATGCTTGGGAGGATTTTGGGCTTTGGTCTTTGGGTCTTGGAAGTCTCATTGTAAGAATATTATATAAGAAGAGAAGCATTATTTATGGGTTTTCCCCTTGGAGGGGTTTTGTCGTGGCTTGGAGCTTATATCTTGTGTACTTTGTCTCGTTGTGATCTGCATTGTTTGGGTAATTGCTTGATGAACAAAGAATAATAAGTAATAAAAGGCCAACTATTGAGATTTGTAGCATGGGAGGTACTCCAAACCCTAGGCTTGAGGGTTTTGCAGGAGTTGGCACACAAGTGTGGCTTGTGGGCTTGAAACCCAAGCTTGGGGTTTTGTACCCATTAATGTTGGGGCCAAAACCATGGAGAGAATTTGACATGTTATGGATGGAGATGACAGAGGACATTGAGACAAATCAGACACATCAAAAATCATCGAAATCCGAGTTGTCTATGATGATATATGATATTTTTAATGTAGTTATGGGTTAATGTGGCACCTAATGGAGATCGGCTTGATGTTTTTGAGTGCCACAAGTTGTGTTTTGACACCACATCAGTTAGTATATAAAGGAGTGACAATTGAGGTTATTCGTTACCATCCAAGTGCATCAAATTATCACCATACTTCTATGAGGCAACCGAAGATGCAAAAGAAGACTAGCGTGGGGCATTTTCTAAGTTTTAAAGTGTCTCTTGTCTTGGGACAGGTCTGAACTATTGCAGAGAGGTGGCCGCAAGACAAAGAGAGGGTTTTAGGGTTGTTTTGGGTGTGGTTTTGTGTGGAGAAGGTATGTTTTGGTACAAAGCAAAAGTATGGGTTGTTACAAGAGGCGTGAGGGTTGTTTGGGGGAGCAAAAAAGTAGGTTGCAGTCTATAACTTGTGTTGGAAGAGGATTGAACCTAAATTGTTGCAGGAGAAGGGTGTTGTGAGTCTTAGGAAGGTTGGAAACACTTCTCAAGGGAAGCGTTTAGGGACATAAGCAAGGCCGCAATAGTTGAAGTGGTTCAGGAGGAGGAAAAGAAGGCTATAGCAGTAGAGGAGATTTGATAGCCCATGTTCATCATTGAAGAAGCGACATTTAGTGGTGATAAGTGGCAACCCTTCATGCCCTATGTTAGTCTTCATTGGAGCAGCACAGGAAGACAATAGTAGGTTGAAGTCCCTAAGTAGATGAGGAGCAGTAGTGGGCAGTTGAGAGTTGCTCACAAACGGAGTTGTGAACAACTAGACAGGAATCTCGATGTGTTGTGCCCTTGATGGACTAAGGCACAACTAGTGAGAAAATTGGAAAGTCGAAGTTCAGTGGCCAGAGGAACTTAGATCATTAATAGAGTCAGTGTTGCAGATCAGGAGCCGAAGGACCAAGCAAGTAGAGGGTTCGACCGAGAGGAGTAGAGAGAGCGGCACTACATTAGCAAGATGGTCAAAGTATCTTGTTGAGGGTAGATTGGTTAACAATGGACTAACCCCAAACCCCAATTTTGTATCTTGTATCAATGGATGTATGAGGGATATTGTCCCTGGTACGGAAGCCCTAGACTGTTGTATTATTCAGTTGGATTAACATAATGAAGTTGGGTTATTATACATAATTTGTGTAAAAAGTTGTGTATATTTTGTGCACTAGTAAATTTATTTTTGTTTATATTATGTTGTGCAAATTACTTTCGTTGTGATTCTTGGTTTGGTAGCGTCAGTGATTTAAGATTCTATCCTAGACACCAGGATCATGGAAAAACAACATGGTGTCAGAGGGTGTCTGAGCTACTTTGAGGAACAGTGAATCAAAGTGTGCAAAACGAAGAAGCTCAAAGGGAGTTGAGTTTGTCTAGATCATGGAGCAGTGGGTTCAACTGAGGACATGGAGATGTGGTCTTGACTGGCTTGGAAGCGAGATTGGTTGAGAGTTCTAGTGGATTGGTGGTGAGCCTGGTGAACAACAATTTGTTGTAGGACATGTTGCTGAACATGGATTTTCTTTGATTTGCCATGGATTGTTGGGACAATTCGAGGATTTTTTCAGCATGGACAAGATTGGTTTGATCAAGATTGGTTCATGTGAAGGACTGGATATTGGCAAGCTAGAGTCTTTAATTGGATCATTATGTTGCATATCTGAGATTGAAGGGATTTGCGCGAGTTGTATTTAATCCAGGAGCATAAGTGACTGAAGTACTGAGCTAGTGGAGATCATGTAGGCTCAGAGGGAGTCTAGCTTTAGAGGGAGAAACCCTATGGAGGTTTGGGATCTTCAGGTTCAAATGTGATGAGGCAGAGGCACTACTGACATTTCAAGGTTCATTCTACAGAGTATGTTGTAGTTATGGATGCTAGATGGGCTAGTGTCGTCGTAGATGATGTTGATGGAGGCATCCTAATGTTGGAATTACCTCCCTTGCTAAGAGGGAGTGTTGAGACTTGTAGCTTGGGAGGTACTCCAAACCCTAGGCTTGAGGGCTGTGGAGGATTTGGCACACAAGTGTGGCTTGTGGGCTTGAAACCCAAGCTTGGGGTTTTGTACCCATCGATGTTGGGGCCAACACCATGGAGATCATTTGACATGTGATGGATGGAGATGGTAGAGGACCCCAAGACGAATCGAATGCCTCAAAAATCATCGAAATTCAAGTTGTCTATGATGAGATATGAATTTTTTAATGTAATTGTAGGTTAATTTGGCAACTAATGGAGGTCGGCTTGATTTTTTAGAGTGCCACAAGTTATGTTTTGGCACCACATGAGTTAGTATATAAAGGAATGACATTGGAGGTCATTCCATACCATCCAAGTGCATCAAATTATACTTCTTTGAGGCAACCGCAAATGCAAAAGAGGACTATTGTGGAGACTTTTCTAAGTTTTGAAGTGTCCCTTATCTTGGTACAGGTCCAAACTATTGCAGGGAGGTGGTCGCATCACAGAGAGAGGGTTTTAGGGTTGTTTTGGGTGTAGTTTTGCGTGGAGAAGGTTTGTTTTGGTACTATGCAGAAGTTTAGGTTGTTACAGAAGGCGCGAGGGTTGTTTGGGGTAGAAAACAAGTAGGTCACTATAATATTCCTAATTAGCTATGGCTAATTGGAATATTCGATTTTGTTCAATTTTTGTCTTCTATAGTTATTTGTAAATAAAAAGTGAGGAAGGGGGAATATAACTCACTTTAGAATAAAAAAGTCACTTCCTAGGTAGCACAACGTTGTGACTTGACGGGGAGCCAAGGGGTCCAAAGGGGGACACAGAAATGGAGCCCACGCAGACACATGGAGGAACTGCACAGGAGGAAAAGAACACGTGGCAAGAGGGGAATCACGCAGGAGGAGGTGAGCCTAGGGATTGTGAGAGATAGAGGCTATAAAATAGATAGGAGCCCCCTCATTTTGGATCATTCAGTTATGTGCATTTTGAGCTAGTCGTTTTGACTTCTGAACACGCTGGCTGTTTAGCTAGTCTGCAGCACTGTTTAGTGCATCGAGTGTCTCCATTCGAAGATCTCACCCTTAGCCCTGGGGGACTTCGAATGCCTGCATTTTCTGAGGAGGGGAGCAGCCCCAAATCATCATTTGTTTCCTAGCAGCAGCAGCACAGCAACAACATCCACGCAAAGAGGTCTTTCTTGTCATTCTAAGAGTATTTCTTCACTTGCCTTGTGCAAGTCGAGGTGCCATCTGTCTGATCACCTCTTGTACTCATTTTATTGCTCAGTATAATAAAATGGCTTATCATTTTCTCGCTGCATTTCTTGTATATGCTTATATTTCCAGTTTGCATTATTATATGTTGTTCCACTGTTATTTTATCACTTCTAGGTTGTTATATCATTTGCAAATATTTGGTTGGAGTTTTTGCTGGGGTTTGAGGAATATTCTAGGTTAGGGATATTACAGTCGCAACCTCTACCTTGTGCTGGAAGAGGACCAAACTTGAATTGTTACAGGAAGGGTGTTGTGAGGCCTAGGAAAGCTGGAAACACTTCCTAAGGGCAGCGTTTAGGGGCAGAAGCAAGGTTGCAGCATTTGAGGTGGCTCTAGAGGAGGAAAAGAGGGTTGTAGCAATGGGTTATAAGCCCTAACCAGGAACAAAACTTGTAGCAGAGAACAGACCTACAAACCAAGGTATATATTGGTGATTGTTTGTTGATTTGATGCTAGGGATGGAGTCCTAGTGTGGAAAAATTGTATTGGGTGCCTTTGGAATGTTGGAGGGCAGCGTGTAGGTGACCCAAGAGTAGCCCTTGATCAGCAATCATTATGGAGTTTGACAGCTAAAGGCGGGTGAAGTGACTGAGCCTATGAGTAGCTCCTTGACGGACAAAGGAGGCTACTAGAGGAGGCAGTTTGGAGCTCAAGGATTGGCCAACAATAAGAGCAAATTTGACAACCTTTGTTCATCATTGAAGAAGCGATATTTAATGGTGATAAGTGGCAACCCTCTGTGCCCTATGTTAGTGTTGATTGGAGCAGTACATGAAGACTATAGTGGGATGAAGTCACTGAGTAGCTGAGGAGTAGCAGTGTGTAGTTGAGATTTGTTCACAAAAGGAGTTGTGAACGACTCGACAAGAGTCTCGATGTGTTGTGCCCTTGATGGACTAAGGCACAACTAGTGAACAAATTGGAAAGTCGAGGTTCAGTGACCATATGGACATGGATCATTAATAGAGGCAGTGCTATAGATCGAGAGACAAAGGACCAAGCAGGTACAAGGTGCGACCGAGAGGAGCTAAGAGAGTGCGCTACATCAGCTAGATGGTCAAAGTATTATCTTGTTGAGGGATTGGTTGTCGATGGACTGACACCAAGCCCTAATTTTGTATCTTGTATCAATGGATATATGACGGCCATTATCCCTAGTACAGGAGCCCTAGACTATTGTATTATTCAGTAGGATTAATATAATGAAGTTGGGTTATTGTACATAATCTGTGTAAAAAGTTGTGTATATTTTCTGCACTAGTAGATTCACTGTTGTTTATATTCCGCTACACAAAGTAGTTTTGTTGTGATTCTTAGTTTGGTAGCATCAGTGATTTAAGATTCTATCCTAGACCCTAGGATCGTGGAAAAACAACACCAACTACCATCGCAAGTAATTATCAAGTAAGGAAAGTCAACAATAATCGCAAAAGCCTTGATTTTCCAACAATTGAAACATTCTATCAACATTTGCATTTCATTTGCATATTAGAACTAGTTTTGCATCTCTAAAATTTACCTCCAAGAATAAGCTTGGTTGATAGAAAGTTTAGGACAATCTTCCCTAACTTTCATTCAATTTGATAAATTTGAATTCGGATCAAAGGTTAAAATATGTGACCTCGCAGTTCTCTTGCAGTCGAGCCCTTGTAGGAACGAAGGCACGCGGGTTCTTAAGGAGACTAAGAGGTTATCGTTAATGACGGACTAAGCGCCTCCTCTTCCTAGCCTTCTTTGCAACTACTTGTTAGTCCTTACCAAATTTTGAGAAATTGAGGGGAAGTCTCACCATAGTTTAGACATATAATTAAAATTTACCATGACCACTTTGTCTCAGACACTCACATAACATTGTTTCATCCTGCATTTGTTCATTGTACAAGTTGAATTGTGAGCATTTCATTTTGCTCGCAAGTATTGCATTGTATTGATATTGTATTGGTCACTTCAGTTACTTGCTCATTTGTTCATTGATATCAATTCTATCTTATTTGAGCATTTCTCTTAAAATTACAAATATAAGTTTCATTTACCTTGCAAGTCTTTATATCACTCATATCTCAATTTTGTACTTGATCTCTTGTACTAACACTTGTCTTGCAACATTACCTATCTTATAACTTGAAGCATCATTTTGCAAGTATTGTAACTTTATTTGAGCATTGTTTATAAGGCACTGTCTCTCATCTTCAATCTTATTGAATGCCATATTGATCTAATCAAATATATCTTTTAATATTTTCTCATTAATATTCATACTTGCTAATCAATATTTAATTCAAGTTACATTGAACAGTAATTGCCTTTCCCTTTATCTCCTTGAACTTGCGGTTTTCAACAAGTTTTCCTTTGATAATCATACTTAGGGACTACCCCCATAGCTTTCCTAGGAGAAAGCATAAACAGAGTTGGGAATAGGTGACAACGCCTTCTCTGAGCGTTGCGCCTTAAAGACTACACCTGGTGGGATTAGAAACTTTGCCTACATTTAGGTGTACATCTTAGGTGACAACAATACCCTTGCCGATTTATTCCCGAGTTCGACTTTTTCGACATTGCTTAATACAACCAATTTTGTCATGTTATCTTGTATCATTGTGTTATTCTAACTTATCAAATCAAATAGTGAAGAAGGTAAGTTTTCCTTGAAGCATAGGAATAGAATGGTTTTAACTTTGAATTGTTTCCAATCTCTCTTATAGCTGTATCTGATGTAATTTATCATTTATATTTCTCTTACACTATTATGGATCCATAAGCATTTGTAAACAATGTTTTAACGGAAAGATTCCCCTCCCCTTTAATAATGCTTATTCACATTTACATGACCAACACCACCATGTTGCTCTTGTTTCTCGTGTATGCCAAAGGTGAAATGTTTCACAAGCAGCATATGTCAAACAGCATATTTTTTGTTCTAGCAATTCTTCTCATTAAGGATTCTCTAGCCCTAGATTTATCTTCTCCTATCCAGATTTACCAATCACCTTTACAACAAACCCTAAAAGTGCAAGAATGGGCAAGAAACTAAGAAATACTGAGAAAATACTCAGGGTAAGAAAATTGAAGGCAAATCTACCATTCAGCTTGCACATGCCTATCATTTATTCCCTGAGTTCAAAAACCATCTCAAAATATCAGCATTCAAATGCATGTAACCCACAATGGATTTGCTAATCAGGGTCTATTTATACTCAACAGAAAATAGAACTCAAGTAAAATGATGGAATTGATAACGTAGCCAAGGTCCTTCCACTGTGAATTGTATCTGAATTCAAAATTTACAAGGTGCAGTTCCAAATATAGACCTAGCAATTACATAGTTTGGTATATCTTGCCAAGACAACTGAACAGAAAAAGGAAACACCTTGATAAGGAAAATACTTGACCGTATCATATCCTTTTCCTGTCTCTACTCTAGTCATAGAGTGTCCTGGATGTTAGAAGTGTCCACCAATTTTACAGGAAATCTGCCATGTGCAGTACGTTTGATGTGGATTTGTTTCTCAAGTTGTAATATCTATACTTGGATTCAGAATGTAGTAGACACCCATATGATGAATTGTTGCCAACGAATTTAATGTCTGTACCCACCTTATTCCTCATGAATAGTACCAGGAAGCAGATGAAAAACTTCAAATGTTTTCTTATTAGAAATCATGAAGCCAGTAACGGGCAGGACACTCCAAGACACTGTTAAGTTGAATGGTCTCTCCCACATATTGCTTACCTGAAAAATATTTAGCCACCATGTTAAGTTTATGATAACGTGACCAATTAGCTGCACCAAGAATCATTATGTTTCACATCCTTTTCAATCTAAAACTCATTTAAGTGAAAGAGGAGAACGATGTTGTTACAGTTAAATGTAAAGCTATAATAGATCCCGGATTGTAGAGAAGGAACCACACACTTGATCAAGAAAACTGTACTTGTTTGATGTGTGAACATGGAACTTGGCTTGCTCTTTTTCCGTAACAATACAATCCCACAAAGAGATCTGAAAGAACCAGACAAAGATTGAATATACCTTCATCAAATTTATATCTAGCAGATTGCCAATAATATCACTTGTGCAAGTGGCTTGTTTAAACAAGAGAACCAATGAAGAAATACTGAAATCCACAGGCTTAATATCACACAATTTTTATGGCATCCATAGTAAGACATATTGTTTGATCCCTTAATCACTGGCTATAAAACCTTTGCTACAATTTATTCAATAAAAGATCACATAAGAAAAAGCCACCAAGAATATTTAAAAGGGAAAACCCAAGCAAATATATGGAAAAAAAAATAAGGACCTGATTCACAGCATTGCTTGATGTTACATACTCCGCAGCTACAAACACAAATATCTGTAATACACCATATAAAATATCATGCAAACATGTTGCACAGGTATATCCTTTTCTACATATTAAACAATCTGCAGCAGTTGTCATATAATAAATATTATATAGCATACTAAAAACATTTTGAACATGTGTGCATTTACCTGTTTTGTGTTCCAAGAGAATAAGGATCGAAGATCTGCTGTGATATTGAGAGCTAACTTTGCCTACAATAGTTGCCAACAAATTATACTTTAAGCTTACTTTATTGGAGACAAATTTGAAATCTAGAAACTAAGAATATTGTAAGCAAAATATTGGAGTAAAGCCAAACCACATATTATGATAAAACTCAACTTGTCCCGCTTGAGCCATCATAGTACACAAAATAGGTTAGTCATATTTTATGGCGGAAGTAACCTAAATTTTGATAAATACACATGCTTCAAATATATCGTGCAATTCTAATTTCTATGGGAGCTTGGTTGATTGGTAAAACAGGGCTGTTGCGATTCGCCCCACCAAGGTTCAAATTCCTCACAAGCATGTTCACATCATGGACAAGCATACTAACATAAGTGGGTTTTTTACTGTGAATGGGGCTTTTACTGCTGAAACTTTCACCCCAGGTGTTAAAGTCCCAATCCACAAAGTGAAAACCTAAGGTCAACATGGAGAAGTTATCCAATGTCACCTCAACAACCCTCTACCACTCTTTAGGTCAGTTCTTCTCTAACTCAAAGGGGTGAATCCCTATACCACTCTGTAAGTCTAATAAAAGATGATCACAAAGTATAGTATTTTCTCTTATGATGGAAAATCTGAGGTTTGATTTTTCAGATTATATTATTAAGATTTTTGGAAAGCAAACGAAGAATCTTTGGCTTGGGAGACGAGATCTAAATTTATGTATTTTTAGCGATAATTTCCAGATCTTACAATTCCAAATAGGAAGATCCCTTTTGCTTACGGAAAGCAACCTGAATTCTAGTTTAAAATTTCAGATTTCAGACCAGCAAGATGAATGTCAACTTAATTTTATGAGTTTATTAAATGGTTGGAAAGCAATATTAGTGCGTATAAGTTTTATTGGGAAATTTAGTCTGAGGGAAAAGTTTATTGAGCTGCACCTCATGAGAAATATGACAGCTACAGCTGGACTTAGCATGCTACAGCTATAAATTTCTTGATTTTTACAATTACAAAATTCAGATATAGAGTTCTAATGAAGGAAAATTTATCAAATATGCAATGAGTCTGCTCACAACTAAAATAAGGCAAATTTTAGCACGTTCTAGACGAGAAATTTTACTCTCATTCAACAGTTTTGGTCATTAACAACATACAAGTTTTCATGAAGAAAGTTACCACCCCCAAATTCACTTAAATTAAGAACAACATTATCCAGATTAAGCTCCAGCACACAATTGAAGAAATGAGAGTTCAAGCCTTTGTATTCAGCAAATTAGTTCCAAAAGGAATCCACTACGAACTCCAATAAACCACAAGTCTTCAAGCAACAGCCTAGTGTGTCTCCACAAACTTTCAACAATGACTTGCTTATATAAAATTTTGGCTCAACAACCTCCACAATAAAACAGTAACATCTCTACAAAAACCCTAGATATATTCTAAGAAATCAAAAAGTAAGATTATCCCTCAACTAACTCAAGAGGACAAATAAAACAACTAATAAAAAATGTCTGACCATGCCACATGTAAAAATTTCTACGCATGAGAGCTCAAGAAGGTTGGATGCCCCTCTAATAATAGCACAAGAATGTGTTAAGGCTCCAATGTCCTCCTCGAAGTAGCTGGATTGACTGTGTCAAGATGATGTTGAATGACAAAATATTCCTCCAGCAAGTGCATCCTAATAGGAGTTGATTTTTACGGTTCTTATCTGATAATTACTTATGATTTGTTTCATCAATCATTCTTTCGTTTACAGTAGAGACAGTCAAACACAAGAGACAAGCATTTACCCTGGGAAAACCCACATGCGGGAAAAACCCAACAACCTTGTCCTTAGGAAAATTATTGAATTCAACAGAGGTACATCTAATCTGCTAGTGAACATAAAGGTCAAACTGACTATCCACAAGTTCTAGGTCAAATATGGTTAATCAACCCAGATATAGGTTTGCCCAAATTCAGTTCTTTTCTCAGATTCGGTCCTCTGCCCAAGACAAAGAGGTCTGCTCCATAATTCGTCTTTCTGCAAAAGATCAAATCTGCCCAAGGTTCAGTCTTTTACCCTGTTGCTGCACAAACTAGCAGGCCTAATT
Organism: Pinus taeda; assembly: GCA_000404065.3. Classification (NCBI taxonomy): domain Eukaryota; kingdom Viridiplantae; phylum Streptophyta; class Pinopsida; order Pinales; family Pinaceae; genus Pinus; species Pinus taeda. The sequence goes on from APFE031321488.1 coordinate 126,455, forward strand.
TTTAGGCTAACACTAGAGGGCACAACAACAATATGGGACAAAGGCCCACTGTCACCAAACGCTGTGTTCCCTTCTCTTCTCGGATTTTCACCGATGAGAGGAGTCCCAATATCCCTCACTTGTGATTAATGTGTCTATACTAGGGTTTGAACTTTGAAAAGAGACAAGGATGGATCATTCAACGGAAAGGCTCAATAGAGGTGCGAGATTTGAGAGAAGCTAAGATGGTTTTCCACGAAAAACACCTTGAGAGAGAGAGACTATACTAAACCTAGGGTTTAGGTATGTGTCGAGATAGGTGTTCATCCAAGGTCAATATAGTCAAGAGAAAAGGATTTGAATGATATGCTACTTAAATTACAAACCTTCAAGGAATCCCCAAGTCAAAGCAGCTTCAAGGGTTCCCACTCGGTACGATGGCTAGGGCATCGATTATTTTGAGATTCAACCATGAGAATTGGTTCAAATTTGGAGGGGGGTTAGAGAAAACACTAGCGCAAAAGCCTATCCAATTGGTTTTGCAAGAGCTCACTCCAAATGAATTTCGTACCAAGCCCTAAAGAGGCTACCTATTCTTCAAGGGACGAAGAATAAGAGGAGAAAATAAGGTGAGGGGCAAATGAAATTTCAATGAGGATATGATCGCCCAAGAAATGGGGAGAAATGGAGTCAAGAATTACTTTGATTCAAGAGCTTCTCTCTATCAAGGAGACCTATGCAGCTTCGCTAGCCCTAAAGGAGGCAACTACACAACTACAATAAATATTCATACTTCGTTGACAATGATTGATGGAGTTTCAAGGTTGCAAGATGCAAAATAAGCCTCTAAGAACATTCATTAATCATTATCTATGAGTAATGCAAGCAACACATTCAATAATCCCAGTGTTCTCAAAAATTCGCATTAAATTAGGGCACATTCAAGATCATGACAAGAAATTCCATACAGTAGACATGTAACAATGTAAAAAAATAGCATTAAAAGGACATACAAGACAATGAGAATATATCCTTCGATCAACATTGTGTAATATCCCCAATTTTGATTTTTCATTTAATAGGATTGGCGGAGTTATTGGGGAAGTGCTAAGCCTAGCACAATTTTGTAATATGGGCATTGAAGACATTTTGGGTATACGAGATTTAGGAGAAATCGAAAATCCCAACCTTAGTGGAATCTGGGGGCCACCCCTCATGGAATACGCATCCCTTGGAGGAAAAGTCAATTGTGTGGGAAGCAAGGTCGAAATAGTTGGCTAAGGGATCCACAAGGAAAGGTGAAGCAACAGTTATAAATAAGGGGTTGAAGGCAACATAGAGTACTTTTGATCATTTGTCATTTTACACATTGTCACTCAAGTTGTTCAGCTGAGTAACAGGTGTTGTTTAGCACCAGAGGTTTCCAAGGGGGAATCTCACCCTCTTCTTCAGTGGATCACGAGTGCCACCCTAGGGAGGTAAATTCATCTCATCCTTGGTAGCTGGGAGGATACCACGCAATAACCAAATTTTTGGCACCAGTGGGATGCAGAAAAGGGAGCTACACAGCGCTTGGAGTGGTATTGTGCCGGAGAGAATAGGTTTGTTGTTGCTGGGATATTTTCTCACACAAATACTTGCTGGAAGGAGGAAATTTCCAAGAGCAGTGGTGCTTTCCTTAGCAGAACAAATTGGTGTGGCTGGGCTTATGTCATCTTGCTCAGGAATTGCGCAATCTTTCGTAGGGGCCAAGTGTGGGGTGGCTTATGGAAGGAACTGAGGAGTTGGGGCTACTTGGAATTGGATTAGGGGAGATTGTAGGGGATTTTCCAGCATTTTGGTGGAGCAGCGAGCGCAACATCTAATACAAGGTACATTTTATGCTTATGGAGGAAGACCAAGCATTTGGGGTCAGACTTGGAGTTTCAAAACTAGAGAAAACCATTTCTAGGTTTTTTCTGGGTTCACTCAGCCAGCCACTGGAGGAGCTAGGGGAAATTGGACCAAAATTCCAAGGTCAACATTTGGCCAATTCCTTCGTGGGTTTTTGTGGGTTATTGGAGGAGAGCTCGGAGTTAATTTCTCGAAATTTTCTGAGCACTGGAGGAGGCCCTAGCAGCCATTTCTTGCAGCCGGCAGTGCGAATTTCAGAGGGACAAGTAGAGCTTGGTTGGGGACAACCACACTTGTGTCTGAGTAGCTGATTTCATCACCTGGGCATTATTAGCTTGCCTTGAGCAACCCCAGGTGCATGCACTCCGATCTTATACGATACAGAACATTTATCTTAATAAAATGGCTCAGCTCAATGCAGATTTTGGAATTTTCTGGTTCTTTTCCCCTCTACTGGAAACGCTGTATGGGGGGTAGTGGTGCTCGAGCCTTAGGTAGGGCATCCTATAATTCTCGGGCTCTCCCTACTGCGTCCTGTAATGTAGTGTGCCTATTGGACCTCACTAATCCACGGAATGGCTCTGCTAGCCCTCCACAAACATGTACATCCTCCTAGTCTCTAACAAATTCGGCACCATCACAAACAACCTTTCAAACTTTGAAATGTATGTTTCAACACTCCCAGTTTGCTTAAGCCTTGTCAGATCCCCAAAGTACTCCTCAGGATCTTTCCTCTCAAATTGCTCCAACACCCTCCTAGTGAAATCATCATAAACGGTCACTCCTGCATGCCCCAACGTGGTCAGCCCATGGAACCACCAGTCATTGGCTTCCCCCTCCAGATGCAATGTGACAATCTTGATTGCCTCTCCCTATGTCATTTGATTCGACTGGAAATAGACATCCAGATTATTAACCCACGCCTTGGCCGAGATCTTAGAAGAGCCATCGAAAGTTGGGGGAAACAACCTCCCCATAGTGCGCTGCAAGTTTGCCCCTTGCATGTAGTCTCCTCCACTCTATTCCTTGGGCCTATTATTTCCCTTCAACTGGCAGAAATCATTGAACGTAATGGCCTTCCCAAAATCAGGTCCATAGGACTGATCAAGGTTACTTGGGAGCGGGAGCGAAAATGGGGAGCGCAAGCACGAGCGGGAGCGTTAAGACATTTTTAAAAGCTCTTGGTTCGGGAGTGAATTGGGGAGCGAATTTTTATATAATATTTATATTTTTATATTTTGATGCATATATGTCAACAAAAGCATGCAAAATGATAAATTATATATAAAAAGCATAAAAACCTATGTTGCACAAGTTCGCAAACCCGGGGGTGGGTTTCTCGAACCCTTCTTGGGTTCTTCTCCCCAAGTACCGGATTCAGGTACGAGTGCTTCTAAGAAGAACCCATAAGAACTGAGTTCTATGAAGAACCAGGTTCTCCATTAAAATCTTGATGGGTACAAAGAACCCTGATGATGGGTACTTGGAACACCAAAATTTGGTTCTTTGGGGTTCATTTTAGTTTTTATTTTTAAATTTTCAATTAATTTAATGGGCTTCCCCTAATATTCCAGGTAGCTAGTTCTTCATCTTGCGAGAAGAATTGGAGTGCATATGCCTTTATCCATTCAGTAAAGAGAAATAGGTTGGGCTCAAAGAAGGCAGAGAACTTAGGGTACATTCATAACATACTTTGTCTCATATCTCAAAAGACCCTAGGTACAAGGAGGGTCCTTTCAAGAGATGGGACCAATACACAGATGATGCTATGTGTGTGGGCGAGGAGATACAACCAGATGGCCTAATTGAGCTACCTCCAGTTTCTATGGATGAGCAGGAGCCTCAAGATGAGAGTGATTCCTACCTAGAGAGCATGCTAACTGAAGATCTGAGTGATGCTGATGACATGGCTTGAGGAAGCCATTGTTCACTATTAGCTATTTTTATTTTAGTATTTTAAAATTTCCTAGTTCTTGTTTGGAGATGCCTTAAGGAAAATTTTGAATTTAGTATGACAATCAACATATATCATGATTCTTATTGATATGTAAACTCCAATTTTCACTTGATATAAAACTAGAAATTTTGAAATTTCATTGTGAATGTTGAATGTTCAATGGTTTGCATGTTTAAATATATAAAGTTTAAATCATAAATATTTTAGTTTTCTTGTTTAAAGTTGAAAAATATACAAATTCATATATATTATAATTTATAAAATATAATATTTATATATTATATATATAAATTATAATATACCCCCGACAAACCCATGGACCTTGTTTCAAAAAATGACATACCCATCCCCGTCCTTGTCCCCATACTCGTCCCCGAACCCACGTTTGCTAGCAACATAGATAAAAACATAGATTGAACAATTAAACATCAGTCATCTAGAAGTTATAATCTTCATCAACCACGTCCACAAGTTAGTAACATATGACATATTGAGTCTCGTGATTCATCAATCTTAAAGTTTCAAGCTTTCAAAATTCAATATATAACATTTATCATCATTGACCACCAAACTTGTACTTATAAGCTAAGTGTAGCCATTACAACAAAGAATATATAACATGAAATGAAATGAACCAACTTTCAACTTTCACGAAGCATCATATTCATAATTCATTACCAATGAATTATAATTGCCAACTTCAAACTTCAAACTTAAATTGTCACATATTGTTTACAAAAAATATCATAATAAATAGAGTCAACAGTTATAAAAACTACTAGAAACTAGAAAAGACAAGTAAATCTATTATCTATTGCTAATGCTTGGGCCTCTTGCCGCCACGAGAAATGTCTAATTTTTTAGACTTGTTGGAAAATCAGGATCTGTCATTAATATCACCCTCTAAGCATTAATATCCAGAGGTATCTTTGTCATTACCTTTGTATTTGTATAGGGATCTTTGTCATTAATATCACCCTCTAAGCATTAACATAAGATAGGAAAAGCATAGCATGTCAAATCAAGATTTTGCTTGAGTGATGGGTACAATTTTTGGTAGGGTCATGATGGAGGAGTTCAAAAACCAATGTCACTAACATCAAGGTACATAGAGGGATTGGTTTTCTTGATTAAATACGAGTTCCATACCCTAATACATGACAAAATCTAATGGAAACATTACAATTCCCCCAATCCTGAAATCCTGAAAAACTGATAAGTCAGTGGGATTTTGAATGAGATCTAAAATTCTACTTTCTCCATATGAAATCCAATGAGGTCAGTGCCACTCTCAAACATCTAGAGTCATTTCATGTTAATGTTAAAAATTTAAGTAAAAGGATGAAATCTTCATTTTCATCCTTTTACTTTAAGAATTTAACATTACCATGAATCGCATATCAATACTAGGGCGATAGGCTTGATCATTATGTTGCCCCACTCAAAAATTATTTGATTCTTTGAAAAAAATTGCATTTGGAATTTTACTGCAAAAAAAAAAATTGCAAAAAAGGCTAGGGAGCTAAATTTCGCTCTCAAGGTCGCTCCCGAAGGGAGTGCGCTCCGAGAGCAGGTTAGAGGAGGGGGGACCACTCCCCCGCAACCATGGGACCAATACTCCGAGAAATAGTCCCCATAAGGCGCATCCTCCTACTCTGGTTGCCCACCAGCTCCAGATCTTAGGAACGTGGGAATGGTAGACCTAGGGGGTGTGTTTGGAATAAGTGGCATGTTGGGATTAAGGGATCCGTGGTGCTACGAAGTGGCAGATCCTTCTCCAAATTATAAATTCCCTTGGACTCCCTTACCCTTGTTGTCATTGCCATTCCACTCGCCCATTTCTTCAATATTCCTAGACAATCCTACACTACATTCAACAAAAGATGGGCAAACTCCTTTCCCTCACTCCTTTTGTCTCCCTCATTGTCCCCCCTGTTTGTTTCCGCAACCTGAGGCTCGATTGTTAATCTGAAACTATCTCTCTTTTCTCCTATACCTTTGCCTTTGGTATGTCACGTTTTGCCTATCCTCCGATGTCATACACTGCGTTGCTCCCACAAGTTGTGCCAAGTCTCTGAGCTCTGATATCACTGTAGTATTCCTAAGGAAGATTTATAGTAAATATACAAAGCAAACATAGACAAAAACCCATAAAATAGTGAACACAATCAGTGTAATATTCCTAATTAGCCATGGGTAATTGGAATATTCAATTTTGCTCAATTTTGCCTTCCATAGTTATTAATAAATAAAAAGGTGAGGAAAGGGGTACATAACTCACTTTTTGAATAAAGTCACTCCCTAGTAGCACAATGTTGTGACGTAAAAGGGGAGCCAAGGGGTCCAAAGGACCACGTAGAGGAGGGGCCCACGTAGACACTTGGAGGGACTGCGCAGATGGAGAGGAGCACGTGGCAAGAGAGAGGCTACGTTGGAGGAGGTGGGCCTTAGGGTTTAAGAGAGGCCAATGCTATAAAGGAGAGAGGAGCCTCCCCATTTTGGCATTCGATAATGTTGCATTTGAGCTAGTCCCTTCGACTTAGAGCACGTTGGTTGTTTAGCCTATCTGCAACACTGTTCAGTGCATTGAGTGTCTCTGTTTGGAGATCTCACCCTTAGCCCCAGGGGACTTCGAGTGCCTACTCGAGCAAGGTAGTTTTCACTGTTCAACAGTCTTTTGCAGGAGGATCGATTTTTGGAGTTGAGGAGGAGCTGAGCATCTTGATGACTATGCAGTGTTGAGAGAGGATGACATAGTCTTTCTGGGTAGGAGTTCTGGATTGGGGTTTTGCAGAGGATTTGAGCTAGGAGATTGAGTAGGGGATCAACCCTTGCATATTGGAGGATTTTGGCAGAGTTTCGGGCAGAATTTTGGAGGGTTCTATTCAGTGGCAGCGCAAAGCCTTGAGGGATTGCGTGGATCCTCAAGGGGGTGATTTTCGGGGGTCAGCCATTTTAGAAAATCTTTCTAGACTTTCCTGGGTTTATTGAGCAGAGACTAATTCCAGAGTTTCAACATTTTCTGAGGAGTGGAATAGCCCCAAATCCTCACTTGATTCCAGCAGTAGCAGCAGCACAACAGTTCTCTGGCAGCGAGGACGCAGCTCAGAGAGAGGCCATTTCCTTACCATTCTGAGTGTATTTCTTCACTTGCCTTGTGCAAGTCGAGGTGCTATCTTTCTGATCATCTCCTGTACTCTTCCCATTACTCAGTATAAAAAAATGGCTTAGCATTTCTCTCTGCATTTCTTGAGTATCTGCTTATATTCCATGTATATATTATTGTATGTTGCACTACTGTTATTTTTATCTCTTGAGAGTCCATTTCTGGTTGGAGTTTGCTGGTTTTTGAGGGATATCTCTAAAAGGGGATATTATAGTGGTATCAGAGCATAGATCTGGCTCAACCTGTGGAGCTGGCAGTCTATGACACCAAGGGAGAAGCCCTACATCTGTTACAGAGGTAGGAAATATAGAGATATTGAACGTAGGTTGGAGAACAACTATAGAGAGGGAGACTGTGTTCGGGTGGTGGACGCAAAACAGGAGGAGCCTGTGGTAGACGCAGAGCAGGAGGGTTCGATGGCAGATGAGGATGGGAAGAGAATTGCGGACATGCTCCTCAAATCAGTACAGGATCTGTCGAGGAAGATTGAGGTGATGGGGCAGAGATTCACGACGGTGGAGGCTAGACAGCGTGAGAACCCACGGTGTTCTAGGTTGGTGAGGGATTGGGTACGTCCCACCATTTCCCAAAGCAGGGTGCCACTCAGCATGATACTACTCAGCAGATGGCCTGACATGCCCCTACACGCTCTACCATGCCCACATTCCTAGGAGCAAACACGGGGGTTGAAGCCCAGCAGGAGGCCGCCCAGTCATATGGGCGATTATTTTGAAGAGTACCAGGCCTATGGGCAAGAGTTCAAGGATGCTCTCTCATTCAGAGACTTTGTTCAGCTCCAGCGGGATAGTAGACCCCGCGACCATCATAGAGGATACCGGCATTATCATGATGGAAACACCCACCGCACAGCTAGTAGATTCCACTTGCCTACGTTTGATGGTTCATCAAATAGTTCGGCAAAGTCTTGGGTGGAAACGTTGGACATCTATTTTCAGCTTAACTAGATGTCGGAGACAGAGGCCATCAAGGTGGCGACATTACATTTGGTTGGTGAGGCCCAGGATTGGTGGTTCCATGGGATGGGTACACTCGGACATTCCACAGTGACGACATATGTCGAGTTCACTAGGAGGTTGATGGAGAGGTTTGACTGGAGGGATCCGGAACAGCGCTTTGTTGCGCTAACGAGGCTCAAACAGACTGGGAGCCCAGAGACCTACATTGCAGACTTCCTGAGGGTTTCAGTGATGGTGCCAGATCTATCCGTGGCATGGAGGATCTACATGTTTATTGAGGGGTTAGCAGAGCCACTTCGGGGTCTAGTCAGATCCACTAGACCAACCACACTCCAGGATGCTATTAGCAAGACCCGAGACTTACAGGATGCCTTACCCATAACCCGGACACCTTACCCCCAAAGACAGGCCTTCCAGCCTAAGGGAAAGGATGTGAGGATTCTGCCCCCAAAGGGTAATCCAGGACGAGCACAGATTGATGATGATGCTAGGAGGGAGCTGAAGAAGAAGCAGTTGTGCTTTACCTGTCAGGAGCCGTGGGCACCAGGATATAGATGTGTTGCTGGCAAAGCACATTTTATTGGGGTCTTCTGCGAGAGCAGTGGGGAAGAGGATGAGGAGGATGATGTGGAGGCAGGAGATAGTCATGCCGCACGGGATCCTTTGCCACCTCCACCACCACCAGCAGGTGGTGCAGCTTTTGCACCTACCAGAGGGGCCCTTGCAACATTGTGAGGAGTTACCAAGTATTTGACATTGCGCGTACGGGGGATAGTACATGGCTAGCGAGTATCAGTTTTGGTTGACAATGGGGCAACCCACAACTTCATCGATGCACAGATGGTTGAGTGGAGAGGTATACAGACAGAGAGCTTCGATGGATTTTCAGTCCTGGTCCCGGGAGATCAGACCATGGTGTGTGCTTGTTATGTCCTAGAGTTATCAGTAACGATGGGCACCTACACACTGACTGACCACTTTTTCTTGGTCAATATTCCAGACACCAACATGGTATTGGGTGTTCAGTGGCTTATCACTCTAGGGAAGGTCACGACAAATTGGAAGGCCCTAGAGATGGAGTGGGACGATGAGAAGACAGGGAGGCATGAGAAGATACAGGGACAACACACATATCCGCCTCGGACTGTTTCGGCTCATCGGATGGAGGCAGTCTTCCAAAAGGGAGATGTAGAGTGGGCAATGGAGCTGCATGCATCAAAGGCAGGGACTATAGGGCAGACGGTGCACCCAGAGATACAGTCGATCCTTGACTAGTATGCCACAGTGTTTGGGGAGATTCCGCTAGGACAGCCACCGGACCGAGGGTTTGAGCACACCATTGAGCTTAAGCAGGGCATACAGGCAATGATTACTACCCCCTATAGACATCCCAAGGCCTATCGGGATGAGATTGAGCGGGCCATTCAGGAGTTGCTGGCTCTTGGGCACATTCGGCCGAGCATGAGTCCTTTTGCTTCTTCCATGGTGTTGGTGAACAAGAAGACCCTGAAGAACAGGTGCCCCATACCCAGGATTGATGAGCTGATGGATGAGTTGAGAGGAGCACAGTTCTTCTCAAAGATTGATTTGAGATCTGGGTACCATCAAATTCGCGTGAGGGAGTAGGACATTCCCAAAACCGCCTTCAGGTGTCACTATGGGCACTTTGAGTTTTTGGTGATGCCCTTCAGGCTAACCAACACCCCAACTACATTCTAGTCTTGCATGAATCACATCTTCCGCAGTCACTTAAAGAAGTTTGTGTTGGTGTTCTTTGATGATATCCTCATTTATAATAGGATTTGGGAGGAGCATCTCCAACACATTGAAACAATGTTGCGCATCTTGGAGAAGCAGCAGTTCTATGCCAAGCTCTCCAAGTGTGAGTTTGGGTTGACGGAGATGTTGTACTTGGGACACATCATAGGGGTGGAGAGTCCACGAGGAGAATATCAGGGCATTCAGGGATTGGCCGAAGCCGAGGAACGTGACAGAACTTTGGGGATTCATTGGCATTTGTACTTACGACCGGAAGTTCGTCAAGAGTTTCTCACAGCTTGCTGCACCCCTAACAGATCTAACGAGGAAGGGGGCATTCAGTTGGTCGGATAAAGCGCAGCGAGCCTTTGACAGGCTCAAGGAGGTTGAGTAGTTGCCCAGTGCTTGCATTGCCGGATTTTTCGTAGCCATTGTTTTGGAGTGTGATGCGTCAGGAGAGGGGATCGGCACAGTGTTGATGCAGGGAGGTCACCCTATAGCCTTTGAGAGCCGGAAGCTCCTTCCGCATGAGAGGTTGTATTCTATATACGACAAGGAAATGTTGGCCATCATGCATGCATTGGCCAAGTTCCAACAGTATTTAGTGGGTAACAGGTTCAGGGTGAGGACTGATCACAACAGCCTCAGGTTCTTTTTTGAGCAGAAACAGCGACAGGAGAGGCAGCAGAAGTGGATCAGTAAGATCCAGGCATATGACTTTGACATTGAGTATGCCAAGGGTAAGAACAATGTGGTCGCAGATGCTCTTTCACGTAGACCAGCCACGTTGTCTCTTATGAGCTTGGACACACACTAGAGGGCTCGACTCTTAGTAGAGTACTCCAAGGACAGATTTGCATGTGAGGTTCTGGATGGGCAGGTGGCAGATGACAGGTACAGGGTGGTCGATGAGATCATCTACTATAGGGACCGGATCATCTTGACTGAGAGATCTCAACTCAGGAAGAAGATACTTCAGGCGTCACATGATTCACCATTGACCGGCCATCAGGGGTTTACCAAAACCTACAGGGCCATTAGAGAGAGGTTCTCATGGAAGGGCCTCAAGGAGGACGTACTCCAACATATCCGGGAGTGCGACATTTGCCAGAGGAACAAGGGGGAGATGAGCCATCCCGCAGGATTATTGCAACCTCTTCCCATTCCGGAGGGGAAATGGGAGTGTATTTCGAAGGACTTCATCATAGGGTTGCCAATGGTATAGGGCAAGGATTGTATCTTTGTCGTCATTAATCGACTGATGAAGTACGCACATTTTTCGCCGTATCCACACACTACACAGTAGCGCAGGTGGCCGAGCTCTTCTTAGGAGAGGTCTTCAGGCTACATGGTCTTCCTAAGACCATCACCAGTGGCAAGGACAGCCATTTCATGGGAGGATTTTGGCAGGAGCTTTTCCGGTTGGTGGGGACGAAGTTGACACCGAGTACTAGTTATCACCCACAGACGGACGGGCAGACAGAGATAGTTAACAAGTGGCTGGAGGGCTACTTGCGTAACTATGTCACTGGGCAGCAGCGAGCATGGCTGAAGTGGCTGCATCTAGGGGAGTACTGCTACAACACTACACATCACATGTCCATTGGTATGTCACCATTCTATGCTTTGTATGGATATCATCCTTTATCTTTTGCTGACATGATGTTTGGTGATAGCAAGGATCCGAGAGCCAAGATTTCGATCCAAGAAAGTCAGGATATTCTCCGAGCTCTCAAGGATAATATGGCTACAGCGCAGAACTAGCAGAAGTTGTATGCTGACAAGCGTCGAGTGGAGAGACAGTTTGAGGTAGGGGACTTGGTCTACCTACGATTACAGCCATACCAACAGTCGACACTGAAGCAGAAGGGGGCTGAGAAGCTCAAGCCCCAGTTTTATGGGCCATACAGGGTGATACGCAGGATCGGACAGGTTGTGTATGAGTTGGAACTACCCAAGGACAGCAAGATTCATAATGTTTTTCATGTATCATGCTTGAAGAAGGCATTGGGGCAGCAGGTGACAATGACAGATGAGCTACCACCCACAGATGATGAGGGGCATTTGGTGTTGCAGCCAGAGGCTATTATTGATACTAGGAGAGGCAGCTGCAGAGAAGGACGGTCCAGGAATTCTTGGTGAGATGGAAGAATTTACCGAATGAGGATGCCACTTGGGAGAGTGAGAAAATTTTGCAGCATCCATCACTTCAGTTGCTTGAGGATAAGCAACATTTTGCCGGGGGAGACTGTAATATTCCTAATTAGCCATGGCTAATTGGAATATTCGATTTTGCTCAATTTTGCCTTGTATAGTTATTAATAAATAAAAATGTGAGGAAAGGGGGACATAACTCATTTTTTGAATAAAGTTACTCCCTAGTAGCACAACGTTGTGACTCAAAAGGGGAGCCAAGGGGGCCAAAGGACCACGTAGAGGAGGGGCCCACATAGACACTTGGCGGGACTGCGCAGATGGAGAGGACCACGTGGCAAGAGAGAGGCTACGTTGGAGGAGGTGGGCCTTAGGGTTTGAGAGAGGCCAACGCTATAAAGGAGAGAGGAGCCTCCTCATTTTGGCATTCGCTTATGTTGCATTTGAGCTAGTCACTTCGACTTAGAGCACATTGGCTATTTAGCCTGTCTGTAGCACTGTTCAGTGCATTGAGTCTCTCCGTTCAGAGATCTCACCCTTAGCCCCTAGGATCGATTTTTGGAGTTGAGGAGGAGCTGAGCATCTTGATGATTGCGCAGTCTTGAGAGAGGATGACACAGTGTTTCTGGGTAGGAGTTTTGGATTGGGGTTTTGTGGAGGATTTGAGCTAGGAGATTGAGCAGGGGATCAACCCTTGCATATTGGAGGATTTTGGCAGAGTTTCGGGTAGAAATTTGGAGGGTTCTATTCAGTGGCAGCGTAGAGCCTTGAGGGATTGTGTGGATCCTCAAGGGGGTGATTTTCGGGGGTTAGCCATTTTAGAAAAGCTTTTTGGGTTTCCTGGGTTTATTGAGCAGACACTAATTCTAGAGTTTCAACATTTTCTGAGGGGAATAGCCCCAAATCCTCACTTGATTCCAGCGGTAGCAGCGGCACAACAGTTCTCTGGCAGATGGAACGCAGTTCAGAGAGAGGTCATTTCCTTACCATTCTGAGTGTATTTCTTCACTTGCCTTGTGCAAGTCGAGGTGCTATCTTTCTGATCACCTCCTGTACTCTTCCCATTACTCAATATAATAAAATGGCTTAGCATTTCTTGAGTATCTGCTTATATTCCATGTATATATTATTGTATGTTGCACTACTGTTATTTTTATCTCTTGAGAGTCCATTTCTGGTTGGAGTTCGCTGGGTTTTGAGGGATATCTCTCAAAGAGGATATTACAATCAGACCATGAACATGCACCAAAAACTGCGTTCTTGAGCTTTTTATTGATAAATAAAAGGGTGTACAATATGGTGCTGGAAGGAATGCACCTGGCCTTGCTCAAGGCAAGCTAGCAAAGCCCCAAACGATAAATAAGTCACCCCTCTCCAATCTACTATTGTGTTGCTCTAGCTCCGCGCTGAAGATGCCCAAAAATATGCTGCTAGTTGAATAGAACTACTACTAGGACCCTCTCTGGTGCTCAGAAAATTATGGGAAATTAATCCCGACTTCTCCACCAAATATCCAGAATAACCCACAAAGTATTTAGCCAATGTTTGACTTCAGAAATTCGGCCCTATTTCCCCTCAATGGCTCAACTGTTGGGTGATTCAAACCATGTGTAAATCCTGCTGCAAATGGCCTCCAAAATAGCTGCAATACTCATCAAAATACTTCCTCGACCTTCTTTCCAAGTTTCAACCTCAATCACACCTCACTCCACCTCCCAAAGTGCCTCCACCGTGAACTGTGCAATCCCTACATTGTTGTACCTAAACCTCTCCCTAAAATCAATCCTCTTGTTGCTAGTACGAAATGACAAAGGTAAAATTCCCACCTGGGGTTGGAACTTGAAGTCCACCAAGGAAACAGTTGAGATCTCCACTCGGAGACACTCGGTGCTAAACAATTTTGCAAATGATGAATGAATGAGCAATTGAGTGTCTCTTCCTCCTTTTGTCAAGATGCCTCCTGTTGTCGCGCAGAGTGTCTAAGCACCGCGACAACACTTAGACCGGGGGCTGTCACCCTGATCCTCGATCTCTCCGTTTAAGTCGTCTCCCTACAGCAGGCTAAGGGGGTAGACCCTATGGGATAAAAGAGAACCAGCTGCGAATCAACCGGTTCGGGAGACACAACAAAGCAATCCAATGCTTAATTAAGGCTTAGCGAGACCTAGAATCTGATTAAATTTTAAATGATTACAACGAGTGCCTTATGGAGTCAATGGTTCAAGGTAATCGATTAGTTGCTACTCCTTAGGAAATAGAAATATGAACAAATTTTTTAACAATTGCTTGAAAATACTTGCCAAAATGTCCAGCATATAATGATCATTAAATAATCCAAGCAATGATTAATTTCACTAGAGGCAAGATATTCAATAGATCCACAAAGTTCTAGCAATTAAATTTCTAAATATACGAATTCATTACTCAACCATGAAATTCAAATACTAACCAATTTCAAAAAATGATTTACCACTTTCAAAAAGTTAATCTTTAAATATAAGAATCTAAGCAACTTTAACTATGATGAATACCACCAAAATTCTCTTTGAGATTTTTTTTACTTTAGCACCGAAGAAGCTTTAAATTAGAAAATCTTTTTCTCAATTTGCTAAGCAAGACTTAATGTAATAAATGATCAACAAAAGATTTTCAATTTTAAAGTGACCAAACACATCCAATTTGCTCAAATATATATATATATATATATATAATATATATATATCATTAAAATATAAAATCCAAATCATAAAGAAAAACTAAATTTTAAAATAAAACAAGACTAAATAAAAAAACTAAGGACTAAACCTTTTATGTGCTTTTTTTTTTAGGATTTTTTGAATCAAAATCTAAACGAAAAATAAAAATCAAAATTTTTTATGTAACCTAACCTAAAACACAATAATAATAATAAAATCTAAACTAAAGTTTATTAAAAGGAACTAATTAAAATAAAAAGACTGACCAATACTTAACCCTAAATACATACGCCTAAAACTAAATGCATACAAAAAAAAAAAAATCTAAGTGTTTATGGCTGTGTTTTTGCAGGTCCGACGGCAAGGTTTCGACGTCTGCGTGGGAAATACGATAAGTGAGTTGCGTAGGGTTACGAAAACAGATGAACGCAGAGGGTATGGCAACATGAATGGAAGGCCGATAAGATGAAGGGGTGAGGGATGCATGAAGGTGGTTCGATGAAGGAAGGAGGATAACAACGAGGAAAGCCAATGCAACGATGCCCTTCAAGTATGATGGTAGAGGAGGGAGGAAATGCAAGAAAAAACTTTGCAGGTGTTGCGTGAGTTTTGGAAGAATGTGTGGGCAACGTTTGGAGATGTTGATGAACGCAGAGGGCGCAGGAGAATGCTGCATGGAGAGAGATGAGAGATGGCAGCGCACAGGGGAGGGTTTGAATAGCATACACCTAAGAAAAAATTTCAAACTTTTTCTCTGAAAATGAAAACCCCAGGCAGCAGCAGACAGATGGCCTGGAAAACCCTCAAGTTTCTTTAGAAACCTTAAAAAAAATTTAAATCCTTTTGCGTCAGATTTCCCTGATGAAGACCCCACAAGAAATTTCCAGATCTGAAATAAATACCACTGCAAGAGTTGATTCTGAGGCCAGATCTTACCCTCCAAGACCTAGATCTGGCTTCAAACAAGAAATCCCCTTCAGATCTGCAACCTGCGATGAGAAAAACAAAATACGCAGAAACAAAATGCAACCAAAAAACCCAAAACCTAGCTAAATAATTACAGTAATTACAAATTGAAGGCTCTAAGCAGCCAGATCTATCATTATGCAACACATATTTTAAAATTTTAAATTTAAGGTGAGGTGCTTCAGAAAAAACCCTTCATGCATCGACAATAAAACTTCTAATGATAAGCCTGACATTCAATCAAGCTGGGCTCTTCAGAAAATGCAAATCGGGAGTTGGCTGGTCCAACTAAAAACTTCCCCAAACGCCCGATGATCCCAAAATCAAGAAATTTCCTGCACAACTCAATTCAACCATTAACATAGAAAGAGAAAACGACAATAAAATTCAGATTTAATGGAGATACATATTCAAAATTTAAATTACAATTAAAACCCTAGTAATCAAGCAAGATACCTATGCTTAAACCACTCTTTAAAAAAGCTATCATCAATGGCTGAAAATGAATCTATGCATGAAAAATAAAACATCTTACAGCATTCCCATGAAGAGTAACACCAACAGAGATTAACTCCAAATTCTTTCGTTATTGCACATGAAAAACGATTACAAGAGAACTTTCACTTAGCACACAACTACAAGATCGAATGATCTCAACTGACAACTGACCTCCTATTTAAAGACAAATCTTCCAATGGCTAGCTCGAGTGATCCTTATCAAAGCGATCTCGACCGTTGATGAGGATCAAAATTTCTTTTAATCTCATCCGTCGAAATTTTAAATATTGAAGAAATTTGAAATTATCAATTAAATGCATTTTAATTAATTCAAAAATTAAATTTTTGAATTAATTTCCTCAAAATTTTGACTTTGAATTAACTCCAGGGACCAAGGGCATAAACTTTTAGCAAAATAATCAAATTAATCTTAGTCCCTGGACCTTTTAAAATTTAATTTTTCAAAGGACCCTTGAATTTAGCCTTTGGAAAATTTAAAATTACCTAGAACCTAGGACTTATGAGGGGATAAATTATTTTTCTAACCCTCAAGACATTTTACATCATGATTTTTACATTTTTACATCTCAAGGGGGAAAACCCATTTGATATAGACCCTCATAGACTACCCAGTTCTGCGACACAAACATAATCTAGCAGATCAAGCAATTTGTAATAAAATAACCTAACCAAATAGTTAGGACTATTCCCAAATCGCTTTTACAGAGACTCGATCTAACACACTAGGATTCCCCTAAGATTCTAATGACAATCCATTCTGGCTTTGGGGTAAGGCTGAAGGAAAACTCTGCCGATCATGGATCGGTGAGACAAAAAACCTTCTGGAATGTAGATCATCACTAGAAAATTAGATTTACCTAGGCAATTACATACATGACACAGATCTGCAGAGATTATTTACAATTTACACATGCAGACTGAGTTTACAATATAACATGATTAGGCTGATGATGATAGTCGAACGACACAGACACATTGATCAAGCAATATCCCTTTTGCGAAAAAAGGGGGTGTACTGCTAAGGGTTGTTGACACGTAGTGGTAAACATCTGGCTCTACTTGGAGACACATTGCTACACTGTAGGAATGTGAGAATCCAGGATCTGCATTGATCCAGGTGGATCTTCAGATACAATGGCAGGGAAAAACTCAGAAATCAAAGTGATCGGAATAAAGTCAATTCAAGACCATAATGTAGATCTCGTCTTCCTGGTTCCAACAACGCAAACAGTACTTTAATCCAAGTCCAGATGATGAAGTTATTGCAAAAAGAAGGGCTCTTCAATCCTTAAGAAAAAGAGGAATTTCCTGTAGAAATGGGTCTTAAAGCCTTCAAGGCAAATCGCAATCGGAGGTCGCATGAGGGTGGACTTAAGCATTGGGGCCATGGAATCCCCGATCACCGATCTCCTATCAGATCAGATTGGTAGATCGAAGGCATCATAATCGACGGTTATATATATACTTATGCTTATATCGGCGATTGGGCAGTTGGATAGCGATACACCAATCAGTGGAACCATTATCGAGGCATCAGAACATTACATGAGCGAGACCGACGCGATTGGCCGACGTTGATATCAGCGAACGGCAATCGGCGGTCGGCCCTTCCCCGTGAACAGGACCATGGATCAACGATATGCAGATCCGCGACTTCAGCGCGGACCTGATACAAGTTATATGCCCGCTTCAATAACATTTGAAATGCGAGTAAATGGGTTTTGGCAGATTTCTTAGTGTATTCAAGATGTTTGGAGTGTTATCGTTTTAAACGGTACGAGGCCATTTTTAGGGGACGATTGCGCCCGCCGATACTTCTCTGCCAACCTCTCTTATTAACTAGACAAGCCCTATTTTACATGGGATTTTGTCCGAGAAACCATTATAAAAAGGGATCCATGGAAGAGCACGGGTGGAAGGCATTTTTATGGTTGCAGCATGCTACTTTCGCAACGGCCGAGAGCAATTATTGATCTGTTTGAACAGTTATACAAGTCCAGTCCCTTCTATAGCTGCGGAAAGCTTTGGTGCTGCACACCACGCCATCTCAGGCATTCATTTCATAACCATCGGGCATATTGGAGGTATAAGCCTCTTTATGGACAGATTGATGAATGTAATTATGTTTATTCATCCCATTTAATAAGAAAAGCCTCCCCATTGTTGAGCTGGGCCCGGAGACGTAGTCCAAATTGGACGAACTTCGTTATCAAGCCTTGGTGTCTTCTTTTGTGCCTTTTTTATGTGTTTTCTTCTTATTTTCTATGTGCACATTTATGTGTTAAGCTGCAATTTCATTTGCAATTCTTTTCTATATATCTATAAGCGAAAACATATTGGATCAAGTGGTATCAGAGCAGGGCTTTTTAGGTGTGAATTGCATGTTTGTATGCTAACAAGAGGCAGGCTTCAAAGAGGTGAAGGGACTCTAGAACTTTTTGATCGAGAGGTAGGGCGTGCACCTTGAAGAAGAAATATGGCTAAAGAGGAAGCTCGTATTGAAAAGGAGCGCAATTTCAGAAAGACTTTCTATTCAATGGCAGAAAATATCAGTCAGCTAGTTATAAGACTGGTAAAAGCTGAAGGGAGGAATCCAGAAGGACAAGGTTCAGCACATGGGAATGATGGAGAAGAACCCCCTCCTTCTCCTTCTGGTGGTGAAGGTTCTTCTTCCCCTCACCACCATAATCAGAGAAATCCAAAGGATGCATCTAAGAAACCTTTTTTTAAATTAGATATTAGATTTGATCTTACTGTGTTTAATAGTGAAAGTAACGAAAAAAAACTTAACAATTGGATCAAGGAGATTGAGGTTTATTGCAGGATTCAGCGAATCATAGAGGAGGAGGCGAAAATCCAGCTGGCCTCTCTACGGCTGGGCAACACAACTCTTGCTTGGTGGGAGAGTAAATTGCAGAGCAGTAAAAATGTGAGTAAGCTATTTTCCTCGTGGTCTGATTTTACTTCTGTGTTAAGGGAATAGTTTTATCCCTTAGGATACAAACAGAAAGCTCTGATGAATTGGCAATATTTAAGGCAAGGCAAAGGGCAAGATGTTCAGAGTTTTACAGAAGAATTTAGGAACCAAGCATTGAATTTGGGTATTGCACTAGATACACCTGAAGTTGTAACCAAGTATATTGGCTCACTGCATAGTTATATTTGGCATTCATTATTGTTGCTTGAACCAAGCACTATTGACGCAGCTAGTGTCAAAGCAATTCATATTGAGAACAGGGGCAAGAATGAAAGCGAGGACCAATCCAGAAAGCCATCGTTCAAACCTCCCAATGGCAAATCCAAAGCGAAATGGAAATGGAAGGAGAAGAAAACAACAGCAACCAATATATTGGCTCACTGCATAGTTATATTCGGCATTCATTATTGTTGCTTGAACCAAGCACTATTGACGCAGCTAGTGTCAAAGCAATTCATATTGAGAACAGGGGCAAGAATGAAAGCGAGGACCAATCCAGAAAGCCATCGTTCAAACCTCCCAATGGCAAATCCAAAGCGAAATGGAAATGGAAGGAGAAGAAAACAACAGCAACCAAAGAAGGAGAGTAGCCTTATTGCAATCATTGTAAGAAAGAAGGCCACGATGATGATCATTGTTGGAAGCAACACCCAGAGAAACACCCAAAGAAGTATGGAGGAAAAGGGAAGCAAAAAACAGTGGCAGCAACACAGCAAGACCTTGGATCAGATTCAGGAGATGAAGTGCTGGTCACAACAGCGGGAACAAAGGTACCTTTACACCTCATGTTGATTCTAAATCACAGGGAAGCACCAGTTTTCTAGATGAGTCCATTTCAAATGATAGAAAAAGGATTGAATTATTTCATATCAGAGTAGTAGTAAACCATACCAAAGTAGAAATTATGTTTGATACGGGGTCCCAGGCAAATTTAATTGCAGAATCTATGGTAAAGAAGCTAGGCTTAGAAACAAAACCGCACCCAAAGCCTTACCCATTGGGATGGATACATGATAAAGCTAAATTGAATGTAACCCAGCAGTGCAAGGTAAAATTTGTGAGTACTTCTAAGCTAGTAGATGAAGTAGAGATGGATGTTATACTGCTGGACATCTGTGGCATGGTATTGGAGAGCCCCTACCTGTATGAAAGAAACGCTGTCTTTTTCCACCATGAGAACAAATACCACATCACTAAGGATGGGATAGAGTACATAGTGCAGGCTCCTCAAAACAAAATTAATGCCAGCCTCATAAGCGCTGGGTAGATGAAATGGCTGGTGAACTCGAACAAGGCATGCATGCTTATGGTCGTCAGGGAAAAGGAGGCCGAATTCGCAGACGAGTTCAAAGGCTGCGATGGTAAGCATAAACAAGAATTGATGGATTTAATTGCTGATTATAATGCAATGTTTCAGGAGCCACAGGGACTACCTCCATAGAGGGAGATCCAACACGAGATCCACCTGTTGCATGACGACCCTTTGCCGAATATCGGCATGTATAGAATGTCAGCAATTGAAATGGAGGAGATCAAGCGTAAAGTGCAGGAATTGCTGGACCAAGGCGTGATCAGGCCGAGCTCCTCTCCATGCGGTTCGCCGATTGTTCTAGTGCCAAAGAAGGACGACAACTGGAGGATGTGCATGGACTACCACACGCTCAACAAAATATCAGTAAAAAATCGCTATCCCCTCCCATGCATAGATGATTTATTGGATCAATTAAAAAGTGTTGTATATTTCACAAAATTGGATCTGCGCAGTGGCTATCACCAGGTCTGAATTGCGGAGCAGGACGTATGGAAAACTGCTTTCAAAACCAAGCAGGGGTTGTTCGAATGGATGGCAATGTCATTCGGGCTTTGCAACACTCCAGCCACCTTTATGCAGGTTATGAATCATATATTTCAGCCTTTCATTGATGAGTTGGTTTGAACATATGAGTCATGTAAAGAAAGTGCTTGATGTGCTGAAGAAAGAAAAACTCTTCGTAAAATTGTCAAAGTGTGAGTTCGGGAAAACCTCTTTGGGTTATCTAGGTCATATTGTTGAAGCAATTGTAAATTGGCCTAAGCCTACTAGTGTAACTGAGGTCCATAGCTTTCTAGGTGCAGTCCAGTATTGGAGAGATTTATTGCTAATTTCTCTATTATTGCAGCACCTCTGCACACATTGACAAGTGTGAAACAGGTCTTCCAATGGGGAGGAAGACAACAGAAGTCCTTCGAAACATTGAAGGAGAATATTAGCACCGCGCCAGTCTTAGCCTTACCTGATCTCCAACAGCCATTTGAGATCGAAACCGATGCCATCGGTTATGCCATGGTAGTTGTACTGATGCAGCAAAAGAAGCCAATTTGTTACCATTCTGAGAAGTTTTCTCAAGTTGTGATAAACTATCCCACCTATAACAAGGAGCTTTATGCCTTGGTGCAGAGTGTGAAAAAGTGGAAACACTACCTGATCGGCAAGGAGACCATCATCCATACAGATCATCAGCCCTTGCAGTACCTTCAGTCACAAACCAAGTTGCAGCAAACTCGTCATTTCAAGTGGATGGGCTTTCTTCAACAATTTCATCTGGTAATAAAGTATAAGAAGGGCACTAGTAATAAAGTGGCCGATATACTATCTTGCCCTCCTATTCCTTCTTCTGTTATTTTGCATAATGCTTCGTTGTCTTTTGAAAGTTATGTTGAACAATATGCTAATGATGATGACTTTAAGGAGGTTTATGCAAAACTAACCCATGGTTCACAGGTGGACAACTATCACTTGCAGGGGAAATTGTTGTATCACCTTGGTAAATTGTGTATTCCCACAAGAGAAAGAGTGCATGTAATTCGAGAGGTCCACACCTCTCTTGTGTCTGGACACTTTGGTGTCAAGAAGACTTTATGTCATGTACACAGATTTTGTTTTTGGCCTCATATGAAAAACATTATGACTCGCTATGTAAAGGGGTGTGTGATGTGTTTTGTTTCAAAGCCCTCTAATAGAAAACTTCGACTCTACACACCACTCCCTATTCTGAGTCATCCATGGGAAAGTATGTCAATGGACTTTGTAGGAAGTTTACCTTTGTCTAGGAAGGGTCACGACTATTTGTATGTCGTCGTTGACCGTTTTAGCAAAATGTGCATTCTTATGCCTTGTAAAAATCAAATTACTGCAAAGTAGACTGCTTCTCTTTTCTTTCAATATGTTTGGGTTCACTTTGGATTACCCACATCAATTGTGTCAGATCGAGACTCTCGCTTCCTTGGAGAGTTCTGGACTAGCTTGTGGAGAATGATGGACACCAAACTGAAAAGGAGCACGAAATTTCACCCGCAAGCCGATGGGCAGATAGAGGTTGTTAACCGTACCGTGGTACACCTATTACGAGGCTATTGTGGGAAACATCCCAAGTTGTGGGATGAATATCTCCCCTATATACAACATTCCTATAACCGAGCAGTGCATTCATCGACACAGCGTTCACCATTCAAGACATGCTTTGGTTACCTGCCAAAGGACCCTTTAGACATGATCTTTGGAACGGAGGATGGCTCTAGTGGACGTAATGATAGGGACAAAGTTCAGCAGTTCATTCAGTGAATCCAATTGATTCACCAAGCAGTGTAAGAGCAGTTGGAGAAAAGTCAAGCCCGTTACAAGGCTCGACATGATAAACATCGAGTCAACCTCAATTCCAAATGGGCGACAAGGTGTGGTTCCACATCAGCAAAGACAGGATGAAGCGAGAAGGAACGAAGTTGCGGCCAATCCAATATAGACCATTCACCATATTGAAGAAGATTGGAAACAATGCCCTTCGTCTTGACTTGCCGGTATACAGGCAGATATACTCAGTAGTGAATGTGGAGAACCTGAAGCTGTATGAACCACCTTTGATCATGGACACTGATGAGGTGGGCACAGTTCCTACCATCGATGATTTTGCACCTGAAAATCTCGATGAGTTGCCCGAAGACATCATCCTCGACAGAAGAACCAGGACTTCACGACAAGGAGATGTAGAATACCTTCGAGTTGGATTCAAGGGAATGCATCCCAGCAAGGCCAGATGGCTGGAGAAAGAGAAAGTGAGGGCACAGTACCCTCACTTGCCAATTGACTAATGAAAAGCTTTTAGTGGTCCAAAAAGCTCCTCAACGGGGAGGATTGATCCAGGTGAATCTTCAGATACAATGGCATGGAAAAACTCAAAAATCAAAGTGATCAGAATAAAGTCAACTCAAGACTAGAATGTAGATCTCGTCTTCCTGATTCCAACAACACAAACAGTACTTCAATCCAAGTTTGAATGATAAAGTTATTACAAAAAGAAGGGCTCTTCAATCCTTGAGAAAAAGAGGAATTTCCTTTAGAAATGGGTCTTAAAGCCTTAAAGGAAAATCACAATCGGAGGTCGCATGAGGGTGGACTTAAGAATTGGGGCCATGGAACCCTCAATCGCTGATCTCCGATCAGATTGGATCGGCGGATCGGAGGCATCGCAATCGGCAGTTATATATATGCTTATGCTTATATCGGCGATAGCGCAATTGGATCAACGATACACCGATCGGTGGAACCATTATCGGGGCATCACAACATTACATGAGCGGGACCGACGCTATCGGCCAACGCTAATATCGGCGATCAGCAGTTGGCCCTTCCCCGTGAACAGGACCATGGACCAGCGATATGCTGATCCGCAACTTCAACGTGGACCCGATACAGGTTATATGCCCGATTCAATAACATTTGAAATCCGGGTAAACGGGTTTTGGCGGATTTCTTAGTGTATTCGGGATTGTTGGAGTGTTATCGTTTTAAACGATAAGAGGCCATTTTTAGGGGACGGTTGCGCTCGTCGATACTTCTCCTATACCAACCTCTCTTATGAACCAGACAAGCCCCGTTTTACATGGGATTTTGTCCGAGAAACCATTATAAAAAGGGATCCATGGAAGAGCATGGGTGGAAGGCATTTTTATGGTTGCAGCACACTTTTTTCGCAGAGGCCGAGAGCAATTATTGATCTGTTTCAATAGTTACACAAGTCCAATCCCTTCTACAGCTGCAAGAAGCTTTGGTGCTGCACAACACGCCATCTCAGGCATTCATTTCATAGCTATCGGGCAGATTGGAGGTATAAGCCTCTTTATAGACAGATTAATGAATGTAATTTTGTTTATTCATGCCATTTAATAAGAAATGCCTCCCCATTGTTGAGCTGGGCCCGGAGACGTAGTCCAAATTGGACGAACTCCGTTATCAAGCCTTGGTGTCTTCTTTTGTGCCTTTTTATGTGTTTTCTTCTTCTTTTGTATGTGCACATTTATGTGTTAAGCTGCAATTTTATCTGCAATTCTTTTCTATACATCTATTAGCGAAAACATATTGGATCATGCATCCACGCAACACAGCAAAACATAAGTAGCGTCCATCCAAAAATCATCATATAACATTAAACAAAGGAAAGATATGAGCTCTTCATTTATTAACTATCTAGTAACATGAAAAGTAAATATAATCCTAAAACGGAAATGAAATGCTGAAAAGACGAGCAGGGTTAGAAATACAGAGGATTCCCCATGACATCAGGTGCGTTCAATATAGTGTATACTGAGCATTTCCCTGCTTTCAAGCAAATCTGTCGGCTGCTTCTCGAATGTGCCATATCCAATTCTGCATACGGTAGGACTTTTTCCTATCCGAAAATCAAGTTGCTTACGGCTATCTGATGCATCAAATCACCTTCTCGTTCTCTCTCTTGCGTTTTTTCTTTGTGGCAGGGTGTATCACTGATGACATGGAACCTTCTGCTTCAAAACTCTCAGATGAAGTATGTGTGACACGTCTTTCTTCATCTTGCATCTGATTTTTATCGTTTTTAATTTTATCTTGATCACCTTCAATTAACCATTTTTCAATGGAACAAATGGCCTCCTCATAATAAGATGGAGCTTGCTGCAACAGGCTTCTGATCTATCGACATCTCCTTGTTTCTTTCATCCTCTGACCGCTATTGAAATTTTTGTACTTGTATTGTTATGGCATCCATCTGGCTATAGTGTTCAACCTTCATAGCACTAATTTCCCTGGCATGGTCTTCCTCCATGGTCAATAACTTATTCTGAAGACATATCTGACTAGCTTCCATATCTTTTATTACTTTATCGTTCTTTTCCTTTATGGTCATCAAGCAATGTTGCATAGAGTTTATCTCTTTCTTATGATTTGCTTGCATGGTAGCCAACTGATTATTATAATCAAATGTCATGATAGTCATTTCTTCATCCATAGTTAATAACTTGTTTTGCATAGAATTAATTTCCCTATCATGATTAGCTTTCCTGGTTTCTATCTCCTTTTCACGCTTTTCCAGGTGGGTGTATAAAGTTCTCATATCATGGACGTAACCAGTTACAAACTTCTCTTGATTAATCTCCATATTTTTTACCAGCCTCATTAGTTCTTCTATAATTTGCTTTTGATTTTCCCTTTCATTGTCGACACTGATTTGACAATTTGTCCCTGCTTTTCCACTATCATGGATTTGATCTGCAACGGTATAGGTGGATGACACATTCTGATATGGAGAATTGTCTTGAAATCTTTCATCGACAGCTGGACCCTTCACAAGATCACTTTCATCCTGTTGCATCATTTTTGGAGCACAAGGCAAGCTATCTTGATAACCATATCTATCTTTAAAAGCATGAATGATGTCTTGTAAAGAAGTGAAAGAATCTTCAGGACAATTATTAAACCAATTCAAAGCATCACCCTCTAAAGAAAAGACAAATAGGCGCATTTTGACATCTTCATGATCATATTGAGGAGAACTACAATATATGAGCATTATATGAGAAAACCTGCATAGATGCTTTTTAACAGCGACTGAATCACCACACGAGAACAAAGACAATTTATGAATGGCCACTTCCAGAATATCATGGAGAACATCAGTAAAATGACACGGGTTAAATGAATAATCCATGATGAAAAATGAGGGACCAAATGGATGATAAAGAGAAACCTCTGCTCAAGAAAATCAAGAGATCCGCAAGAAGCGAGCTTCAAGTAGAAAATCTTGTAGAAATGAGAGAAGTGGAGTCGCCACTTGAACATGAATCTAACTCTAGGATCCGATAGGCAACAAACCACCGTATATAAGGGGGGGCTTCTTGTTTGAGAAAAAATAAATGAAAAGGAATGCAGTCGCCACCCAAACAAGAAACAAACTAAGATGTCCAGGTGCTGATTAACGAGATGACGAAAGATACAGTGATGAAAAGATCAAATGACGTCAGGAAAATTTGGCTGCTTGATAGGATAATGAATGGCGAAAAAGATGAGATGTGCCAAAAAATGTTGACTTTGCGGGCTCAAATGAATGATAGAAAGATGAAAGATGAATGATGAATGTCGTAAAGCCAAGGCCCAATAAATCAGTCCCCGGCAACAGTGCCAGAAAATGTTGTCGCGCATAGTGTCTAAGCCCCATGACAACGCTCAGACCGGGGGCTGTCACCTTGATTCCCGATCTCTCCATTTAAGTCGCCTCCCTACAACAGGCTAAGGGGAGTAGACCCTATGGGATAAAAGAGAACCAACTGTGAATCAGCAGGTTCGAGAGACACAACAAAGCAATCGAATACTTGATTAAGGCTTAGCGAGACTTAGAATCTGATTAAATTTTAAATGATTACAACCAGTGCCTTATGGAGTCAATGATCCAAGGTAATCAATTAGCTGTTGCTCCTTAGGAAATAGAAATATGAAAAAACGTTTTAACAATTGCTTGAAAATACTTGCCAAAATGTCCAGCATATAATGATCATTAAATGATCCAAGCAATGATTAATTTCACTAGAGGTAAGATATTCAATAGATGCACAAAGTTCTAGCAACTAAATTTCTAAAGATACGAATTCATTACTCAACCATGAAATTCAAATGCTAACCAATTTCAAAAAATGATTCACCACTTGCAAATAGTTAATCTTTAAATATAAGAGTCTAAGCACATTTAACTATGACGAATACCACAAAAATTCTCTTTGAGATTTTTTCTACTTTAGCAGCAAAGAAGCTTTAAATTAGAAAATCTTTTTCTTAATTTGCTAAGCAAAACTTAATGCAATAAATGATCAACAAAAGATTTTCAATTTTAAAGTGACCAAACACATCCAATTTGCTCAATCTATATATAATATATATATATTTTTATTTTTTTATTAATCATTAAAATATAAATCAAAATCATAAAAAAAAACTAAATTTTAAAATAAAACAAGACTAAATTAAAAAAAAAAATAAAAATAAAAATAAAAAATAAGGATTAAACTTTTTATATGATTTTCTTTTTTTTTTTAGGATTTTTTGAATCAAAATAAAAATAAAAATAAAAGTAATCAAAAGCTAAACGAAATATAAAATTCGAAAATTTTTATGTAACCTAACCTAAAACCACAATAATAATTTTAAAAAAAAAAAAAAAATCTAAACTAAAGTTTATTAAAAGGAACTAATTAAAATAAAAAGACCGACCAATACTTAACCCTAAATACATACGCCTAAAACTAAATGCATACAAAAAAAAAATCGAAGTGTTTATGGCTGTGTGTTTGCAGGTCCGATGGGAAGGCTTCGACGTCTGCGTGGGAAATACGATAAGTGAGCTGCGTAGGGTTACGAAGATAGATGAATGCGGAGGGTATGGCAGCATGAATGGAAGACCGATAGGATGAAGGGGTGAGGGATGCATGCAGGTGGTTCGATGAAGAAAGGAGGGTAACAACGAGGAAAGCCAATGCAATGATGCCCTTCAAGTATGATGGCAGAGGAGGGAGGAAACGTAGGAAAAATCTTTGCAGGTGCTGCATGAGTTTTGGAAGAATGCGTGGGCAGTGTTTGGAGATGTTGATGAACGCAAAGGACGCAGGAGAATGCTGCGTGGAGAGAGATGAGAGATGGCAGTGCAAGGTGAGGGTTTGGACAGCGTACACCTAAGAAAAAAAATTGAAAATTTTTTCCGAAAATGAAAACCCTAGGCAGCAGCAGACAAATGGCTTGGAAAACCCTCAAATTTCTTAAGAAACTTTAAAAAAAATTAAATCCTTTTGCTTCTTATTTCCCTAATGAAGACCCCACAAGAAATTTCCAAATCTGAAATAAATACCCTTGCAAGAGCTGATTCTAATGCCAAACCTTACCCTCCAAGGCCTAAATCTGGCTTCAAACAAGAAATCCCCTTCAGATCTACAACCTGCAATGAGAAAAACAAAATACGCAGAAACAAAATGCAACCAAAAAACCCAAAACCTAGCTAAATAATTACAGTAATTACAAACTGAAGGCTCTAAGCAGCCAGATCTATCATTATGCCACACATATTTTAAAATTTTAAATTTAAGGTGAGGTGCTTCAGAAAAAACCCTTCATGCATCAACAACAAAACCTCTAATGATAAGCCCGGGATCCAATCAAGCTGGGCTCCTTAGAAAATGCAAATCAGGAGTTGGCTGGTCCAACTGAAAACTTCCCCAAACACCTAATAATCCCAAAATCAAGAAATTTCCTGCACAACTTGATTCAACCATTAACGTAGAAAGAGAAAACGACAATAAAATTCAAATTTAATGGAGATACCTGCCATTATATTCAAAATTTAAATTACAATTCAAACCCTAGTGATCAAGCAAGATACCTGTGCTTAAACCATTCTTTAAAAACACTATCATCAATGGCTGAAAATCAATCTATGCATGAAAATAAAACATCTTACAACATTCCCATGAAAAGTAACACAAGGAGAGATTAACCCCAAAATCTTTCTTTAATGCACATGAAAACCGATTACAAGGGAGCTTTCACTTAGCACGTGACTCCAAGATCGAATGATCTCAACTAACAACTGACCTCCTATTGTCGCACGGATCATCAAGACAACGCTTAGATCAGGGGCTGTCACTCTGATCCCCGATCTCTCCGTTTAAGCCTGTCTCCCGCGGCTAAGGGGGGTAGACCCTGTAGGAAAGTGGAAGACCAACTGTGAACCAGTTGGTTTGGGAGACACGAAAGAACAAAAAGCACTTGATAGATTTTATTGAGTTAACAAACCAGTGCCTTATGAGCTTGATGTTTAAAAGATTACTTACTGGATGTTGTCGAAATATAAACCATGTATAGCAATCATTTATCATCAAATAACTTGGGCAATGCAAGATATCCAGTAAAATCACAGTGCTTTAACGATGATCTAGCAGTTTTTGAAACTTCGAAAAATAAAGCTTGACATATAACCATGTAAATTTAACCAGATATTACATTCATGATCCTTCAAGCATGCCAAAAGGCGATAAACATTAGTCAAAATTTTTAGCCTCAGCAAGAAAAAATAGAACGTGATAAAATTCCCAAGCTAAGACTTCAACTAGCAAAATACTTCAACGATATTTTTATGCTTTTCAGATAAAATAAAATTCTAAAGCTAAAAATCTAAACTAAAACAAAATTAAAAATAAATTAATCTAATAAAAAATAAATTTTATTGTCCTTTTTTTATATTATTATATATTTTTTTATGATTTTAAAAATTTTAAAAATTTTATGATTTTTTTAAATTTTTTTAAACAAAATCTAAAAAAAAAAAGAAAATCTAATTTAAATCTAATTAAAACTAAAAAAAAAAATATCTAAATCTAAATCTTAAAATTTAACAAAAAGGAATTTATATATGATTTTTTTATTTTATAACAAAATTTAAAATTAAAATCTAATTTGAAACTAAAATCAAAACTTGAAATTATTAAGATCTACTCTAAATCTAAACTAAAACTATAGAGAAAAATCTAAATTTAAAATCTAAATTTTAAAGCCAAAACCCTAATGAATTTTTTATGAATCCTTTTTTGTTTTATTTAAAATGAATTAAAATATCAAAGCCTAACAAAGTAACGCATGCATATATTAACAAAATAAAACTAAGACGTAACTAAACTAAACCTAAACGAAACAAATCTAAACGAATATATTAAATTTAAAATGCTAAACCTAAACGAAATAAAAAAAAATCGATTTTGATTTTGATTTTTATATACCTAAATCTACGCTATAAAATAACGCTGAAGACTAAGCTAAATGCATAAGAAACTTTACGCTGAAATAAAACTCAACGCAGAACCTGGAGACTTCTTGACAGCGGCAGCGTGGATAAATTGCTTTTGTAGGTTGAAGGCCGACGGACACAGGAAGAAGAGCTTCGAATGTTTGTAATGCAGGTCCACGGAAGCCTGGGGCGCAGATGAAGCTTAATCCACACAGTACGCAGGCAAAATGAAGGTCGATAAACCCAACTTACCATACAAATTTTTATCCGACGTAATCGCTGGCCCGTGTATATAAAAAAAAACGTGTTTTTTGCAGGTGATAGCAGAACAGTGAATGCAGGTTTAACGATATGTTTACAGATGCTTGGAGCGTTGATGAACTGCGTGAGGGATGAAGGCTTTTAAATCTTGTTTGCAAATGTGGGAATTTGACTGGATTTTGGACGCACGATGGTGGAGATGTTGCTGGATCGGCAGCGTGAACACTGCGTGGAAGATAAAGGAATATGCTGGTGC
Source organism: Pinus taeda (assembly GCA_000404065.3). Taxonomy (NCBI): domain Eukaryota; kingdom Viridiplantae; phylum Streptophyta; class Pinopsida; order Pinales; family Pinaceae; genus Pinus; species Pinus taeda. The sequence continues at coordinate 157,122 of APFE031321488.1, forward strand.
AGGTGGAGCACGGAGATGGATGGAGAGACCGTGTCAGAAATTGATGGGAAATTGATTTGCTGTGGTGAGGATGGACGTGGGAGAGATGGTAAAATGCAAATGCGTGAAGACTGATAAAGGACTACGGGTATTCTCTTGCAAACCCCACCAGGCAGCTCATAATTCAAGAAGATACTCTCCAGGAACCTTGATGAAACTACCTGAGCTTTTATCTTCAATTTATTGCAGATCAAACCCTCGCAAATGAATTACAGATCTGAAGGCAACAGTATTTAGAACCCTTGAACAACCAGAACAGAGAGCCTGCAACAAGAACTAATTTTCCACAAGAATTTATCTCAGACCTGCAAATGAGAAACAAAATTCTGGAAAGTATATGCAAAATTTAGAATGAAACCCTGCAAACTGATTAAAAAAAAAAAAATTCAAAATTATAGCTCTGCAAAGCCAGATTTTTCAGTTATCATCAAAATATTTTCAGAACTTCAGATTGCTAATGAAAATACTTAGGAAATCTCTAATGCAAATAATAAAACAAACTAAATGATTAACCCAAGATCAAAACTAGCTGGGCTCTGCAAGAAATGCTTGCGGGAGTTGGCTGGTTCAGCTAAGAACTTCCCCAAACACCCACTGATCTTCTTCAACAAGATATTCCTGCACAGCTCACTTTAACCATCAATAAAGAGAGGAAAAAACAGTACTAGATCTCCAATGCAATAGAGATACCTGCCATTACTTCAAAACCCTAATACCATTCAAACCCTAGCAAAGTGAACAAGATACCTATGCTCAACAATACTCTTCATTAAGCTGTTATTAATGGCTGAAAATCAAAATATGCAGAAAACAAAATAGCTCACAACACTTCAAGAGAGTAACACCAACAAGATTTCGACCCCAAAGTCTTTCTTTATTAGCACCAGAAAAGTTTACAAGAGAGCTCCTTCAACACAAGACTCAGATCCAATATGATCTCAAATGACCCCTAACACCCTATTTAAAGAAAAACTTTCCAACGGCTAGTTTGAGTGATCCAAGTCAAAACGATCTCGACCGTCAATGAGGATCAAGATATCTCTTAATCTCATCCGTCGAATTTTTAATGCATTTAAAAAATTGAAATTCTCAAAATATTATTATTTTATTTTTTTTTAAGTTTTTATTTTATTTTTGTTTTATTTTTATTTATTATTATTATTATTATTATTTTTAAATTTTTAAAATTTTATTATTATTTTTTATTATGGATCCTCAAACTCAGCCGTTTGGAAAATTTCCCTAGGACATAGGACTTAGACCCATGAGGGGACTAAAACATTTCCTAACCCTCAAGACACTTTACATCATGACTTTTACAATTTTTACATCTTTAAGGGGAAAAAGCCCTTTGACATAGACCCTCATAGACCACCCAGTCCTGCGACCAAACATAATCTAGCAGATTAATGCACTAGGATTCTCTTAAGACTCTAATGACAAAATTCATTCCGGCTTTGGGGTCAGGTTGAAGGAAAACTCTGCCGATCATGGATCGATGAGACGAAAAACCTTCCAGAATGCAAATTATCACTAGAAAATTAGGTCCACCTAGGCAATTTACATACATGACTCAACTCTGCTAAGATTATTTACAATTTCAAAATGCAGACTGGGTTTACAACTTAATATAATCAAGGTCGACGATGACTGTCGAATGGCACGAACATGTCGATCAAGCGCTATCCCTTTTTTCGAAGAAAAGGGGGTGTACTGCTATGGGTAGTTGACACGCAGCGGTCAACATCTGGCTCTACTTGGGGACACGTTGCTGCACTGTAGGAATGTGAGAATCCAGAATCTGCACCCACGCAACACACAGCAACAATAAGTAGCGTCCATTCAGAAATCATCATATAACATTTAAGCACATGAAAGATAGAAGCTCTTCATTTATTAACTATCTAGTAACATGAAAAGTAAATCTAATCCTAAAACAAAAATGAAATGCTGAAAATGACAAGAAGTAGGGTTAGAAATACAATACAGAGGATGCCCCATGGCATCAGATATCATCTTTGAAGAACAGCTTGAGCATTTGGCCATTCGCAGGTAGATCAAGTGGCTCACCATCCAATCGGATCAAGTAGAATGAGTTTGGTCCGACTATGTCTCGAATGATGTATGGTCCAAGCCACAAACTGTCGAACTTCTTATGTTTTCCTGGTTTCTCATTTTTGCGGTCCCAAAGCAATACCATATCTCCCACCTGCAAAGATCTAGATCGAGAATTTTTATCAAAGCTTTTCTTAATGTTAGATTGATTTTTACATATAGCATCAAAAGCTGTCCTACGAGCTTCATCTAACTCCACAATCTGATCTATGCTATTTTGAACAACATCTTTGTCAGTAGAAAATTTTTGAAGGAGCTGATAAGCTGGCAACTTAAGGTGCACAGGTAAGGTTACATCCAAGCCCTAAACTAATTCAAAGGGAGATTTACCAGTAGCCTTCTTCTTAGTGATTCTATCTGCCCATAAAGCATATTTGATTTTGCTATCCCATGATCTCTTATTATCTCCTACTATCTTCTTGATAATGGTTATGAGATTCTTGTTACTTGATTCAGCCAGACCATTACCCTGAGGGTAGTAATTTGACGAATGAGATAAGACAATACCATACTTGAAACAGAAAGATGAAAACTCTGAGAAACTAAAAGCTTTGGCATTGTTAGTAGTGAATCGTGATCTTAGCGGGGACACCAAATCTAGTAATGATGTTATTTTCAATGAAATCCATAATAACCTTTTCAGTGGCATTCTTAGCAGGAATGGCCTCAACCCATTTAGTGAAATAATCTGTAGCAGTCAAAATCCATGAGTAGCCATTGCTAGAATTTTCATGGAACTTCCCTATGAAGTCCAGACCCCAATGCTGAAAAGGTGCCTCTACAATGACAGGTTGTAGGGGCAGGGTAGCAAGCTTCTGTTTCCCAGTGAATAGTTGACAAGCTTGACAATTTCTAACGAACCTATGCACATCAGAAAAAATTGACGGCCAATAATAACCAGTTCTCAGGATTTTGTGGGCGGTAGTTCTAGCAACATAATGACTATCACAAAATCCTGAATGAAACTCAAAGATTAATTTCTTGGACTCAACGTCATCAACACACCTAAGCACTATGCCCTTAGGATTTCGCCATCCAAGGCCAACCTTCATAAAGCAATACTTAGTGGCTTTTAATCTAAGAGCCCTTCTCTTATGAGCAACTAAATGGTTAGGACACGCAAGATTCATCAAGTAATAAACTATGTCCTTATACCACTCATGCTCTCCTAATCTTTGCAACTTAGGCGAAGATAGATTGCTAACACAAAACAAACCAAGAGTCTTTTCATTACTTTCAATCAACATCTGAGCCAAACCTTGGCCTTTAACTAGCTTAGTGGGTCTGATCTCTAAATCATATTCTTGTATCTTAGTAACCCACGTAGCACGAGTCCCTAAACAATCAGTTTGAGTTTAATATATCTTTGACAGCAGAATGTGGGACGAAAGCGATGATTTTAGAATAACCCACATAAGTTTTGAAGTGCTTTAGATACTTGACCAAGGCATAAGCCTGCTTTTCCATGGTATTGTACTTCAATTCAGAATTTTGGAGTGCTCTACTCATGAAAGCAATGGGCTACTCGTGACCATCTTTATTCTTTTGAAGTAGGACACCAGCAATGGTATCTTCGGAAGCGATAGAAAAGATCATGAAATCCTTGGAGTAATCGGGACTAACTAGGACAGGAGCTCTTGCAATAGCACATTTCATTTCTTGAAAAGCCCTTCTGCTGTCTTCTTGCCAAACGAATTTTGCATCTTTCTTTAGAAGGCTTTGAATAGGCTTAGCTATTTCTGCGTAATTTGGAATAAATCTTCTATTGAAATTTGTCTTTCCAAGGAAATACTGAAGGGATTTAAGATTATGAGGGAGAGGAATCTTTTGGATTGCTTCAATTCTTTCAGGATCAATCTTGATTCCATCCTTAGAAATGATATGACCCAGTAATTTCCCTTCAGTTACTCCAAAAACAGATTTAGCTGGATTCAAAGAAATCTCGTATTCTCTACATCTATCGAAAACCTGCCTAAGATGATTTACATGACTGATACCATCTTTAGAAAATACAGTAAGATCATCTTGATAAATTTCAATAAATTTCCCGATTAATCCCTTGAAGGCATAATCCATTGCCCTTTGGAATGTAGCCCCAGCGTTTGTTAATCCAAACGGCATTCTAATGTATTCGAATGTACCCCATGGTGTGGTGAATGTGGTTTGATGACGATCTTCCTTTTTAACCCATACCTGATTGTACCCGGAAAAGCCATCTAGCAATGACATCATTCCAGAACCGGTTACTCTTTGCAACAAAGTTTCCATGTTTGGCAAAGGGTAATTGTCCTTCTTGCATGCTAGATTAAGGTTTCGGAAATCGACACAAAGCCTTATCGTACCATTCTTTTTCCTAACAATCACCAATATTGAACACCATGTCGAATGCCTAGTTTGAGCGATAATTCCTGCTGCAAGCATTTTCGCAAGCTCTTTCTGAACTAACAGGGCCAATTTAGGATTAATTTGCCTAAGTTTCTGGTGAAAGGGTTTAGCATTTTCATCTTTTAAGGGGATAGTATGTTCCATGACATCTTCCCTATAGCCCTTTAATTCATCATAAGAAAAAGATAAAACATCTCGATATTCGCGAAGTAAATTAGCTAACTTTTTCCTTTCCTCCACACTAGTACCTTTACCGATTTTAACAATTTTTGGGTTTTCAGAAGTACCAATGTTTATTTCGAGATATTCGCCTGGGTCCATCTTATTTTCTTCTTTCAGCTTCGTGGCATCATGCCGATCAAAATGTTGCTCTAAGGCAACCACATTCCTAGGAGTAGGATTTATGATATGTTCATGATTTAAAGATCCATCCTCCTCAGGATTTATCTGGAAATCCTCGAACTCATCCAAACTATTAAGAAAACGAATGACTTGCTTTTCATCATTGAAGACCTGCCAATGCTCTGAGTTATCTGGAACAGAAGGTCTAAATATTACTTCCATTTTGATCTTATCTTTAATTAGTTCATCAGATAACTGGAAAGTAGTAGCAGCTACAGCAAGTTCATCTGCCAAACTGTTTTGCTCTCTTGGAATTGCTTCGAGGTCAAGGGCATCGAAATGCTCCATGGTATCCCACACAGCATTTCGATAATTTCTTAATCTTTGATTCTTACATGTGAATTTATTCTTAAGCTGCATGATAATTAGATCGGAATCCCCCTTAATGCTAAGCAACTTAATCTTCAAAGATTTTGCCAATTCAAGACTCAACAATATAGCCTCATGTTCAGCGACATTGTTGGTTGCTTCAAATTCTAATCGATAGGCAAAACTGAAAATGTGATCAAGGGGAAACTTAAGCACTATCCCAGCACCTTTGCCATGCCTAGACGCTGCACCATCGAAGTACATGTACCAAACTCTATTATTGAGATCCTTAATCTTATCATCGGGAGGAATTATGAAATTAGACATGATGGCATTATTCCCAATGTCAGATTGCTCTTTGATTATCTCGTTGTGAGGCCTCTTAGGATCTTCGACATGGAATTTTCTTTCGGGCTCTCTATTTAGTCTTACAAAACCATCACCCCTAGGAGAAGGAATCATAGGATATGACCAATTCATTTGAATGCTTTCTCCTAGATCAGAGGCCCACTTTCTGGATAACAGCATACCCCAGGCATCAGGCACATCCACAACAACAATATCCATGACAACCATGATGTCTGGGTAAACTGATAGATGAACTTGCAAATCTTTGATTAAACCATGCACTTCGATTTTCTTAGAATCCATGGCGCATATGTTATAGTAGGGTCTAGAAACTCTTAAGTTAAGCTATTCCATGACCCTTTTAGTCATTACACAAGCTGATGCACCAGAATCCAACATGCAATTATTCAACTTATATCCATTAACTAACAAGGTGATAAAGAAAGGCTGGTGATCTTTGTTATCAGCATCTAAGCTTTGCAAATATATGGGAGCATCATGATAGTCAACTTCCCGAGTCTTCTGTTGAGAAGTATTTACTTGAGGAGCTTGAATAGCTTTTAGTAACTTGTCTCTTTGGGAAGGGATTTTAGCAATCTCGGAGACAGGAACCCAGATTTTTGCATTGTTGAACCAACTTCCCAAACCGACATCTAATTACACCAGGGTAAAAGTTCGAGGGGGAATTTGATTCCCGCTTTGATCTTTATCCCTTCTTTGATAGGTCAAACCCTTATCTCTAGCAATTTCCAAGATTTGCTCGAGAGAGGGTTTTTCACCATATAACCTAGCCAAAATGCCATCTTCATTTTCAAGGTTATTTATACTAAAAGCTGATGAAGGATTCATAACGTCATGACTATTTTCCTTGACCTCTATCCAATCATTCTAGACAAAGGGAACTTGCTACCTACTACATTTATTTGATCACCTGTTCCAAACATTCCATTATCTAAAATTCTTCTAACGATGGGACAAGTGGCCTCTTCATGAAGAGCATCACAAACCCGACAGTAAGGGGGAGCATTATCAACCAAATTAGTTAGCGGATTAGGAGGTCTTTGCTCACTAGATTGACCCTTCCTTTGCCAATTGTTATTTCTATTATTATTATTTCGAGGCTGGAAATTTTGCGTTTGCGTTCTTTCCATTTGGACCAACCTACTCTGTAGAGTGGCTATTTCCTTAGTATGATTAAGTTCCATGGTTTCAATCTTTTGAAGCAATTTTAGAACAAGCTCACTTTCAGGTTCTTGAACTGCTTTTCCTTTAGGTTCTTTTAATTTCGTAGCAGCCCTGTCGAAACCTGGGATCTCAGATTTTCCAGATGCTGCCTTGTCCTTTTCAAGTTCTATAGCTAAGGCTTGGCAATCCCTATAATCATTAAGTCTAGCACGCCTTAACTCATAAGATGGCTCAGGACTAAAGGCATCGATGTAAAAATCTCGAAGAGATTTGTCGGTAGGTTTATAATCTTGAGGTAATTCTTTAATAATGTCATTAAACCTTTTATTAAATTCTTCAGCTGTTTCGTTTTCTCTCTTTTTAATTATGATGATAGCTTTCACAAGGTGTCTTCCCTCTCGCTTGTCCCCATACTTTTCTTTAAAGGCGTTAACAATCGATTGTAAGGAGTCAAATGAATTTTGAGGCTTTTCCGTAAACCAATCTAGAGCGTCACCCTCCAAAGTTAGAACAAAAAGGGTCATTTTAACATCTTCATGATTAAAATCAGCGGACCTTGCATATTTCCCCGACCATGAACTAAAAGCTTTCAGATGCGAATTGGCACTGATTGCGTTATCTCCCTAAAAGATAGGCAATTTATCCATTCCATGCTTTGGGGTATCATTGGGATAACCTGGAATATTAGCAAAGTTACATGGGGAGAATATGTCCATGATTTCGTGCTCAATTGGACGAGTAAAAAGTAGATGGATGTCAGAAAGGGCTTCTTGTCCAAGATTAACAAGAAGTGTACGAGAAGAGAGTTTGTGTAATCGTACTCTGAGGGCCCTTTCAGGATCAGGAGCAGGATTGCACAAACTACTTGAATGTCTTCTAGTATACACTCTTGAAGATAATATATGAAGTGGAGTCACCACCCGGACAGGAAGTGAAACACGGTAAAGCTCGGAAGGAAAGGACCAAGGACAGAAAAAACTCTATCCCCGGCAACGGCGCCAAAAAAAGTTGTTGCACGGATTGTCACGACAACGCTCAGATCAGGGGCTGTCACTCTGATCCCCGATCTCTCCGTTTAAGCCTGTCTCCCGCGGCTAAGGGGGGTAGACCCTGTAGGAAAGTGGAAGACCAACTGTGAACCAGTTGGTTTGGGAGACACGAAAGGACAAAAAGCACTTAATAGATTTTATTGAGTTAACAGACCAGTGCCTTATGAGCTTGATGTTTAAAAGATTACTTACTGGATGTTGTCGAAATATAAACCATGTATAGTAATCATTTATCATCAACTAAAATGCAAGATATCCAGTAAAATCACAGTGCTTTAACGATGATCTAGCAGTTTTTGAAACTTCGAAAAATAAAGCTTGACATATAACCATGTAAATTTAACCAGATATTACATTCATGATCCTCCAAGCATGCCAAAAGACGATAAACATTAGTCAAAATTTTTAACCTCAGCAAGAAAAAATAGAACGTGATAAAATTCCCAAGCTAAGACTTCAACTAGCAAAATACTTCCACGATATTTTTATGCTTTTCAGATAAAATAAAATTCTAAAGAAAAATCTAAAACTAAAACAAAAATTAAAAATAAATTAATCTAATAAAAAATAAAATTTTATTGTCCTTGTTTTTATATTTATAAATTTTTTTTATGAATTTTAAATTTATGGTTTTTTTAAATTTTTTTAAACAAAATCTGAAAAAAAAGGAAAAATCTAATTTAAATCTAATTAAAACTAAAACTAAAAAAAAATCTAAATCTAAATCTAAAATTTAACAAAAAGGAATTTATATATGATCTTTTTATTTTTATAACAAAATTTAAAATTAAAATCTAATTTGAAACTAAATCAAAACTTGAAATTATTAAGATCTACTCTAAATCTAAACTAAAACTATAGAGAAAAAACAAAATTTAAAATCTAAATTTTAAAGCCAAAACCCTAATGAATTTTTTATGAATCCTTTTTTGTTTTATTTAAAATGAATTAAAATATCAAAGCCTAACAAAGTAACGCATGCATATATTAACAAAATAAAACTAAGATGTAACTAAACTAAACCTAAACGAAACAAATCTAAACGAATATATTAAATTTAAAATGCTAAACCTAAACGAAATAACAAAAATCGATTTTGATTTTTATATACCTAAATCTACGCTATAAAATCACGCTGAAGACTAAGCTAAACGCATAAGAAACTTTACGCTGAAATAAAACTCAACGCAGAACCTGGAAACTTCTTGACGGCGGCAGTGTGGATAAATTTCTTTTGCAAGTTGAAGGCCGACGGACGCAGGAAGAAGAGCTTTGAATGTTGTAATGCAGGTCCACGGAAGCTTGGGGCGCAGATGAAGCTTAATCCACACAGTACGCAGGCAAAATGAAGGTCGATAAACCCAACTTACCATACAAATTTTTATCCGACGTAATCGCTGGCCCGTGTATATAAAAAAAAAAGTGTTTTTTGCAGGTGATAGCGGAACAGTGAATGCAGGTTTAACGATATGTTTGCAGATGCTTGGAGCGTTGATGAACTGCGTGAGGGATGAAGGATTTTAAATCTTGTTTGCAGATGTGGGAATTTGAATGGATTTTGGACGCACGATGGTGGAGATGCTGCTGGATCGACAGCGTGAACACTGCATGGAGGATAAAGGAATATGCTAGTGCAAGTTTGAATGAGCACGGAGATGGATGGAGAGGCCATGTCAGAAATTGATGGGAAATTGATTTGCTGTGGTGAGGATGGACGTGGGAGAGATGGTAAAATGCAAATGCGTGAAGAATGATAAAGGACTGCGGGTATTCTCTTGCAAACCCCACCAGGCAGCTCACAATTCAAGAAGATACTCTCCAGGAACCTTGATGAAACTACCTGAGCTTTTATCTTCAATTTATTGCAGATCAAACCCTCGCAAATGAATTACAGATCTGAAGGCAACAGTATTTAGAACCCTTGAACAACCAGAACAGAGAGCCCACAACAAGAAGAACTAATTTTCCACAAGAATTTATCTCAGACCTGCAAATGAGAAACAAAATTCTAAAAAGTATATGCAAAATTTAGAATGAAACCCTGCAAACTGATTAAAAAAAAATTCAAAATTATAGCTCTGCAAAGCCAGATTTGTCAGTTATCATCAAAATATTTTCAGAACTTCAGATTGCTAATGAAAATACTTAGGAAATCTCTCATGCAAATAATAAAACAAACTAAATGATTAACCCAAGATCAAAACTAGCTGGGCTCTGCAAGAAATGCTTGCGGGAGTTGGCTGGTTCAGAGAACTTCCCCAAACACCCATTGATCTTCTTCAACAAGATATTCCTGCACAACTCACTTTAACCATCAATAAAGAGAGGAAACACAGTACTAGATCTCCAATGCAATAGAGATACCTGTCATTACTTCAGAAACCCTAATACCATTCAAACCCTAGCAAGTGAACAAGATACCTATGCTCAACAATATTCTTCATTAAGATGTTATTAATGGCTGAAAATTAAAATATGCAGAAAACAAAATAGCTCACAGCACTTCAAGAGAGTAACACCAGCAAGATTTTGACCCCAAAGTCTTTCTTTATTAGCACCAGAA